>JZLH01S0113651.1:52814-71588 GCA_001188425.1 Eucidaris tribuloides | reverse complement strand
TTCTTGTTCCTGATGCAATAATTAATAACAGTGGACATTGATCTGGCTGCAACAGTTGGAACAGTCTGTCTAGCTGCCTCAAACGAAGGAAGAAGAACATGGTATGAAGTGGTATTAGTTGTTAGAAGTAATACAGTTGGAGAATAGTGGCAGGACATTTACGGAGGTGAAGACTAGTTGCATGCAGTATTTGAATGCATGGTAGGCCTAATATCAGTCGGAGCAGTACTGATCCTGTCATTGCGCATTACTTCCCGACATTTTCTCCAGCAACAATACCTCAAACGACAGAGAGTTAGAGTTAGGGTTGTCATTGGGTTTCCAGTTCAGGATAGGGTTAGGGTTAGTGTATAAACTAATCGTCGGAGCCATTATCGCCGGAGCAAATGTCATGGAATCACTATACTGACAGTCGTAGTGCTGATATACTTGGCAAAAGGAAGCAAGTGGCAAAGCACTCAACATTAAGTTATCGACATCTTTTAAAGGCAAGGTTCACTCTGACGTCAAGTTGATTTAATAAAAGCAGAAAAAATAGAGAAACATATTGATGAAGGTTTGACGAAAATCCACCGAAGAATACCAGAGTTGTACAGTTTCAAAGTTTTAATTTTGTGACGTCACATGCGAGCAGCTCCCCATATGTCATTTAATATAAATTCTATAGATTGCCATTTTTTTTTTAAATGGCTTACGATAATTGAATTGGTGCTTTTCATAGAAGCCTCTATAATATAATAATAATATGAAATAATGTTTCTGATATTATATTGAATGCACAGGTAAAATCATCCTCAAATTTCTAAGAAAACCGCACTTTATGGAGTTTATATCGCATGATATATGGGGAGCTGCTCGCATGTGACGTCACAAATTTAAAACTTCTAAATTCCATAACTCTGTTATTCTTTGATGGATTTTCGCCAAACTTTAATTGATATGTTGGTCTCATTGTTCTGCTTTAATTAAAACCAACTTGACGTCAGGGTGAACCTTGCCTTTAAGCATACTGTACCTTTAGCAGTTTAGGAGAAGAAATGATTATTTTAATGGAAGACATAAAGTCATTATGCCTTGATGCCAACTTGATGCCAATATTGAAGTAATAGGCTAACATTGTGGAGCTTCAATTTAAAGATTGTCAACTTTGATATCAGAGTTACGTAGTAGTGTTTAAATGGACAAATAAAGACCCTAGAATACAAACGTTTGGAAAGTTATTCTGCCACTGTCAAGATATGCATGAACGAATGATTTACACTGCGGTTGAGTATAAAATAACCAAGATCTACACATAGTGAGTCTGTGAGGAAATGGGTATGGTGAATCTTGTCAACCCGAGTACTCATTTTGAAGTACAATTTTGTCAGGGCAGACGTTATCAAAGACACTTGGAGCATGGAGGATTCGGTAACCTCACTTTGTTTTAACTGTGGTTATTGTTGGTCTGTGGCTTTAATGACAGACTAAAATTTATAATTGATGAGAAATGATGTAGTTGTCACTTGCTTCCTTTTGTCGATGTAAGGCAAGTTTGCTGCTGCCGCTACCATTGCCAATGCTGCATGTTACAGTCCATTGATCAGGTACACGAGACCTCGGTCGTTGGCAGTTGCGAGCAAACACAGCCGATGTGTACGAACAAAATCCTTGACAGATGAATGACTATGAAATATTCATGGTCATTGCTTGTTAAAAGTAAAATAAACACAGAGGCGAAACAAACAAACACCGCCATGCATGCGTGTAACGACGCCGTAGCCCTTGAATTCTTTATTAACCACAATGCTGATTCATAATTGTAGGCATGTTAAAACTTAACACTGAAATTTTGACGTGTTTGATTGTTAACTTGGTATATACACGTATATATTCGTAAATATACTAAAATAGAATGAATCATATACAACTAATATGAAACGGAAGAACGCATATTATATAATTCAGTAACACGTCTGTTAGGATGTATAGTGCAATTTTAATAATAATAATAATAATGGTGAATTCTTATATAGCGCACATACCACCAAACGAAGATGCTCATGGCGCTTTACGTACATGTAGATACATGTATTACCTTGAGAATGACAACAAAACTATAGTAACATACATTACAAAGAAAGGTACAATGTAAACATAAACATAATTCAGAATTCAGAACGGAAATGTGTTATAAATGTAAATGAAAAGGTATTACGTGAGATTGAAAAGGTAAGTTTTTAGATGTGATTTAAATACTTCTATGGAGTTTACTTGGCGTATTGACAAAGGAAGATTGTTCCAGAGTTTAAGCCAACACAACATACAAGTGAAATATATACGAACATATACTGAGATATAATATGAATTTGAGTAGGGCCAACAATCATGAAGTCTTGTTTCATATTGTGCATAACTGCAAGAGTTTTGTAGCACTTGGTGGCGTATGCAAATTTTATTTGGTCACATACCAATCAATCACACTGTCACCACAAATTACATGAAGTACTTGTAAATGAGAAAAATAGTGTTTTTGTAAGTGCTTATAATGCTAATCTGGCATCTATACTTTGCTTACGGAAAAAACGAAACTTTTAGAAGTTGATACTCAAATTAATTCATATTTTGTAAAAATGCCAATAAAGAAATTCCCAACAAACACTGTAAATATTTCCATCACATTATACGAATATTTTAATCGTTCAATGGACGTGAACTGCTACAAAACGAAACAAAACAGTAAGAGGACATTACACGGAGAATACTATTCTGGTGAGCATAGGCGTACGCAGGATTTTGTCAAGGGGGGTGTTCATCCGCGGCCAAATCCTGGGTTCAACATTTTTCCCAGTCACGCAAGCGCCGAAAACTCGCTCAGCGGGGGGGGGGGGGGGGGGGAGTTACGATTTTTTTTTTCTCCATATCCAAGGTCAACAATTTTCCCGGTCACGCAGCCCTCCGAAAACTCGCTCAGCGGGGGGGCGGGGGGGGGGGGCTTGTTACGAGAAGAAAAAAATTGCCAAGATCCCAAGAAAAATTAATTATTTCACATTTTCAAACATGCCCCTTTTGACGAAAAAAGGGGGTGATTACTGGTGAAAGGGGGGGGGTGTAAAGGGGAGTGTTTGAACACCCCAAACACCCCCTGCGTACGCGTATGCTGGTGAGAAATAATCGCACCACTGATCTTTCAGGGTGATTTTCTAAAACGTTTTGAACTTGAGCAATCTGACCTTGCATGGAGATCAATTACTTATGATCTTGCCAAGGACATTCTCAGTTTCGTATCTCGAGCAGCCATTATATCACTCCCAACCGCGGACAATCTAAAAAGATGAGAGTGAACACAACACTGCAAAATCTGGGGTGTTAAATTTAACACCAAGGGTGTTGCATAATATGAGTACCGGAAAAGTGTTGATTTTTCAATACCTTTGGTGTTAAAGCCAATGCTCTTGGCGTTGAATATAATTCGTTTGGGGTTAAAATAACACATGTGGTGTCATGGTGTTTGTTATCTATATTGTGAAACACCATGGGTGTTAAATTTAACACCCCGAATTTTGCAGTGAGAATGAAAATTGTGCGGAAACCACGAAACGCTTATTCGTGTTCTTAACGTGACGTCAGAAAGCGCTAGAACAGGAACGATTAAATTTCGGGCATGATGGTTTAGGCTAGTCATCAATAACTTAGTTTGAGTCTAAACATCACTTAGCCATGACCAGTTTGAGGTCTATACTGACCTCCTGGATAAAACAGTAAACACAGGTACCGTACCGCAGTTGAAAGACCAGATATTGTTCGAGTTAACCGCAATAATAAGGAAGTTATCATAAAGGAGCTTCGAACCAAACATCGAAAAGGCCCGGGTGAGGACTGAAAACTAAAAAGTATGCGTCACATTCGTTAGACATTGAAGAGAAGGGCTACGCCTGCCAGCTTGTTTGCTTGGAAGTAGAGTCAAGGCGCTTAATTACGAAATACAATATACAAAAAAGTTATCTACACTACTACGGGTTCCAAGTCAACCAGTCAAAGAAAAGGAACACATTAGCTTAATTTTTAAATTGTCGATCATTGCTTGTAGCCTACATAATCTACAACGCCTGGGTAGAACCAACATGGACCAAACCAACACTACTATAACCGTATAAAAAATATTTGTCTCTTAATGTCGTCCGTCTTACGGTGTTTCCCATTAATGAACCAACGCACACACATAGCCATACAAAACTTTACACGCATTTTCACACACCGTGCATTCCCACATGCACAAAATGTGCGTAATGCATTATTGCCTATAAACCCGCTTATGAATAGGCAAAATCATACACACAATCAAATACCCTAAAACTACTGACGCATTAACTATGTCGAATTTATGACACACATCTGGGAAAGATTGAATTCACAGACGTTTCTTTTCAGATTACCTCACTGCCGATAAACAACCCAATATTACATGTATGCATGGTCTTGGAATAAATAATAATGTCCTATTTACCATAAATCGGAACGTAACCTACGCCTCCAAAATCTATGACAAAGAACATCGGAATTATAATTCTACAGTAATCATGGTATTTTTTTTTGGGTGGGGGGGGGGGGTTGTCATATTCACAATCAATCACCTATTTCGTTTCCTCTCAAGTCTAGTCTACTTTATTTCATGTCTTCCATATACTCGGCTTAAAAAGATGATTATTATAATAGTGGTAATCAATAACGGTATCGGTAGTAGTGGTTACGATGACATTAATGTAGATATTGTAAATAATGTAAATAATGGAAATGACAGTGCTTCTATTTAATGTGATGTAGTAATTAGTAATAATAGTAGCAATAATTTGTATAAAACTATATTGAAAATTAGGAAATCGCAACATACTTGTAATTATGTTGTCTTTCTCGTTTGATGTTGTATGCTAGTGTCATTTTTGTTATGTAAATCGCCTCTGTATGTCTGGTATAATTGTAAAGGTTTTTTTTGTTTTTGTTGTTTTGTCTTTGTATTTTCAAATCTTGTATTGTTCTGCAAATTAGCAGACAGTAGGGTAGGCATTTCTGCTGTGTCCTATATTTTTGTGATATGTTTTGAACAATAAAGTATGACATATACCAAAAAATATTTTTTCATGTCAGGTCAATTCAATATTTCTATTGGTTTCTCTTGCAAGATTCAATAACTCCTCCCTTCCTCCTGCCCCCCCCCCCCATGGCTCCGTATAGGGTCTTGGCCAATGTCTGGAGTTCGGAATGACTGATTTCTGTTTCAAAGACGATATTCATAGAGGTTTTCAATTCATTCAATTCAATTTTATTTCCACTTTCATTAAAAAAATATACAATTACAACGTGAGGAAATAACAATTACATACAAAAATACAAATTAGAACATTACAAATGAAATTTGAATTAAGTGGTGGGACCAGCAAAAGCATTCTAAAACACTTGGCAGGATATGCCCCTGAAAATATGGTACAGATACAACAGTATGTACACATTAAATGTACATGATAAAAAAAGCTGAAGAAAATGCAACGTATAAATAACATTATGAACAAATCAGAGAGAAGAGTACGAAAGTTGTAAATGCCTGAAGTGCAAGATTATAGTTTTCAATAAGTATACGCTTGTAGTTTCTTTTTAAGATAATGAGTGATTTGTTGCTTCGCAGTGAATTGGGTAGATTATTCCAGAGTACTCGACCAGTGTAAAAGACTGTCGACTGGGTTAAAGCGGTACGCGGAAGAATGGTTGAAAGTTGTTTGAGTTCCTTGTGTTATTTGTGTGGATATTTTCATTTACTGTAAAATGCTTCGTTACGGTAGCTGGTAAAAGGTTATTTTAAGGTGATTATCATGATAACATAATCCGTGTCATACTTGATTGCATTCAGCAAGAAACCTTACCAAATACAACCAGGGTGTACGCAGACATTGAGGGTGAAAACATTAATGGTGGTACATTACCACCAACTGTTATACGTACCCAACAAAAACCAGATATATGCTATGTTGATTACAAAAGAAAATCCGTAGTAATGGTTGAACTGACGGTACCTTTTGAAACGAATATAGACACTGCCCATCAGCGAAAAGAAGATAGGTACGCCGGTACGCCCATGATGTGAAAATGGCAGCCTGGAAAATCTCATTGATATGTGTTGAAATTGGATCTCGTGGGCTCATTACCCCGTCAAACAAACACCGTTTGCAAAATAACTTGAAGCAGTGTACCCATAAGTCGAAATACCCAAATTTTAGAGATAAACTACTCAAATAAGTTTTGTTTAGCTCGTACGTAATATTCCAAGGTAGATCAGAACCAGTTTGGCACATGGACCAATATCTCAAAATCTGAACCTGTAACTATTTCTCAGTATGCTTATTCATAAAGTGTCACTACAATTGTACAAGTGTCGTACAATTTTAGCTAGAAAACATAACATTCCTTTTGACTGTGTCACTATACTCACTATATCCAAAATAATTAATCAATTCCCTTACATTTCATGTCAATTCTGTAGTTTAAAATCTAATTACACGATGAGCCTGAATATTGTTTACCTGTTAACTTTGTAATTATGTTCCGATCATCTCATATTCCGTCTAAATGTGTCGTATATTCAAACTGATTTTGTTATGAGCACGAATTAATAACTGCTCGGGTCCTGGGCGATGTATTGTATCTTTCTTATGAATTATGAATTTGAATAAAGACGATTGAATAAAAGAATACGACCGGCGTGATGGCCTATATAGTGGATAGAGCGTCCGCCTCACGTCTGTGTCATACCAAAGACTTTTAAAAAAGATACCTTCTGCTTTCTAACCAGGCGATCGGCATTCTAAAACAGAGAAGGGTAATCCGTACGTTATTCAGGGCCTGCTGGGAGATGGAGCAGTCTATAAGACTAAAGTTGCTACCCTGGGTAAATGAGACGTTATTATATCATACATGAAAGTTCCAGTTTGTAATTTAATCATATGGTCAATAGTTAGAATTTTGAATTTGTAAAAATGTATTTTTCTTTATCAGATGTATGTTGTTTTACTTTTTTTACTTCTTGTAGACAGCAAGTCGTGAAGATTTGCAGTCAAAATTTGACTGATGATGGGGCACCCAATTCACCGATGGATCTTATTCTTGTTTTGTTTGTTGATGTCATGTTCCATTTCTAACGCACAAGGTAATGTGTGGCAATTAGTCTGTTAGTTAATATTTTGTAACACATACTCTCTTTAAAAAAAAACACGAGTAAATTGGTCACTCTTTAATGTAAAAACAGAGTGAATTTGGAGTATATTTCGGGTGAATGTGTGTGTTTTCACTTATGTTGGAATGACCTCAAGCATCACTCGGAATCCCCGAGCGATCCCTGAGGTCACTCCAAATTGAATGAAAATCACTCAAGTTCACTCGAAATTCATTCGATATTCACTCTTTTTGACATTCACTCCTTAAAGAGTGACAATTTTCACTCTTTTTTTTAAAGAGAGTACATAATTTTATACAAACAAAAAACAAACACATTTGGGTACGTATGCATAAAGGGCACGAACAAAAAGAAGGGGCCCTCGGGTATTTTTTTTTGGGTGGGGGGGTGGTGGTAAAACAAAATACCTTGAAAAGCATAGAACTTCTTTTCAGACATTGTTTCATCTTTAGAGTTTTTGAAGTGAAAACGATGGTTCTCATGATTTAATCAGCATCATGTACGAGGGTCTTAATCTAATCTAATCCAATGTATAAATGTATTCATTTATGTGTGTGTGTGTGTGTAGGTGTGTGTGTGCGTATGTGTGTGCGTGTGTGTGTGTATGTGTGTATGTGTGTGTATGTGTGTGTATGTGTGTATGTGTGTATGTGTGTGTGTGTGTGTGTGTATGTGTGTATGTGTGTATGTGTGTATGTGTGTATGTGTAAGTGTGTATGTGTGTGCGCGCGCGTGTGTGTGTTGTGTGTGTGTGTGTGTATGTGTACGCGCGCGCGCGCGTGTGTGTGTGTGTACGTATGTGTGTGTATTGTGGCAGAATCATTGTGGGTCAGTTGGAAGATCGTTGATTGTTTTGCAAGAAATCCTGGGTCAGAACACCAATGAACCAAAAACATTTGAACTTAAGCAGACTGTGTTGGAAAAAAATCTGAAGCAATTCTTACTTGGTGGAGTAACCTCGTATAATATTGTGGTAAGATTGTGCTTTTAAAATGAATTGTAATGTTCCACTTTATTTGACTTTCATTATATTAAATGCTTGTTTACTATGAATTACATAAATATTTTCCTTTCTTTCTTTCTTTCTTTCTTTCTTTCTTCTTCTTTTTCTTCTTCCTCTTTTAATGTCACTTTATTTTGCGCCAACAAAATACAGAAAACGCAACCACACTAGAGCCGATATCAGCATCGACAACTGGAACACCTGAAATGATTCAAATTTCCACTGTGAATCCAACTACTAGCCGTAAGTAAAACAATATGATTTTGATTTATATTAAAGTATCTTTATCTTAGGCGTAATGGAAAGGTCTTTATTCTGTAAAAGTCATGAAATAATTGTTATCGGTAGAAGAATAAATTCATACGCAAAACTACATTGACCAAAGAAGTTTTCAGACGTATAAATCATGGAACCTAAATAGAAAAATCATATTAAATTCATGTTTGTTATGTATCTGTATAAACTTACCCATAACACGAAATATTTCAATTTTCTTTCTGACAGCCGTACTCCAATGTAATCCTCCGTGTGTAAATGGAGGATCGTGTGATATTGATAACATCTGCATGTGTCCACCCGAGTTTTCAGGGCAGAGTTGTGAAACAGGTAAAAAATCCTTTGCTGGGATTCATAACTTAAGAATACCTCCTATTCTCAAACCTGATAACCACTTACTTACAACTAAAATGACGATGATATTTATACCATAACTTTTCATTTAGATTTTCCGTTATTATCATAAGTTTATCAAATCCGTAGCAGATAACAAGAGAAATTCGAGTGTCGCGCAATCATTCATTTGAGATCATTCCTTCCCTTGCCAACTCGGCCATCAGCAAAAATCATGCTGTTGTTTGACCTATGGCAATAAAGGCAAGATGTTCTCAATACATTTCAGCAAACAAACTTTTTAGTACATTCCACTGCCTTCAAAGTATATATCATGACTTGTAACCTTGACATTTGACATTTTGTCTAATTTAACTATCAAATAACTGCAGTTGACGAAAAGCTTTTTGAAATTTGACAGTTACTCTTTTCACCTATTTTTACAGTTATATCGTGTACGATAAAGACACTGTCAGCCAATCTGCTAGCTATTACACAGGGATGTTCTGATGGTGATGTGCTACCTATTAATACAACGTGCCAGTATTCATGTGACGCGGGATTTTCTCTCGTCGGAAACGAGAATGTAACTTGCCAAGAAAACGGGACGTTCATTTTGCCATCTTGTCAAGGTAGTAAGATGATCAAAAAATTACATGAATCTTTTCTTCTTCTTTCTTTCTTTTTGTTCTTTTTCTTTCTTGTCCTCTTCTTCGTCTTGTTCCATCTTGTTCTTTCTTCTTCAATTTCTACTTCTTCCTCTTCGTCCGTCTGCTTTTTCGTTTTCTCCTTTTTCCTTTCTTCTTCTATTTCTTCTTCTTCTTCCTCTTCATTTTTTTCTTTTTGTCTTCTTCTTCTTTTCTTCTTCTTCATCTTTATCTTCCTCTTCTTTTTCTTCTTCTTCTTCTTCATCCTTCTCCTCCTCCTCTTCTTCTTCTTCTTCATCTTTCTTCTTCTTCTTCTTCCTCTTCCTTCTCCTCCTCTTCTTCTTCTTCTTCTTCATCTTTCTTCTTCTTCTTCTTCTTCTTCATCCTTCTTCTTCTCCTTCATCTTTCTTCATCTTCTTCTTCTTCTTCATCCTTCTCCTCCTCTTCTTCTTCTTCTTCATCTTTCTTCATCCTTCTCCTCCTCTTCTTCTTCTTCTTCATCCTTCTCCTCCTCTTCTTCTTCTTCTTCATCTTTCTTCATCCTTCTCCTCCTCTTCTTCTCCTTCTTCATCCTTCCTCTTCTTCTTCCTCTTCCTCATCTTCTCCCTCTTTCTCTTCTTACTTTTATATTATAATCTTCCACCATTTTAATGTCACTTTCTTTCGCATCATCACAATGCAGGAAACGCAACCACACCAGAGCCGACACCGGGAACTCCTGAAATGATACAAATTACGACTGTGAACCCAACTACAAGCCGTAAGTAAAAGGACGTGATTTTGTTTTACATTACAGTGTGTATATCTTGAGGGTGTGATGAAAAGGTCTTCCGCTGTTAAAGTCACGAAATATTTGTTGGAAATAACACATGCTTATAAATTTTACGGAAGAAGAATAAATTTATACGCAAAACTACATTGACAAATGAGCTTCCATGCAGGCACCAAGTTTTCAGACGTATAAATTATGGAACCGTAATAGAAAAATTATATTAAATGCATGTTTGTTATGTATCTGTATAAACTTACTCCTAACACGAAATATTTCTATTTTCTTTCTGACAGCCGTACTCCAATGTAATCCTCCGTGTGTGAATGGAGGATCGTGTGCTATTGATAACATCTGCATGTGTCCACCCGAGTTTTCAGGGCAGAGTTGTGAAACAGGTAAAAAAATCCTTTGCTGGGAGTCATAACTTAAGAATACCTCCTATTCTCAAACCTGATAACCAACTTACTACTAAGATGACGATGATATTTATACCATAAATTTTCATTTAGATTTCCGTTATCAGAAGTTTATCAAATCCTTAGCAGATAATAAGAGAAATTCGAGTGTCGCGCAGTCATTCATTTGAGATCATTCCTTCCCTTGCCAACTCGATCATCGGCAAAAATTATGCTGTGGTTTGACCTATAGCAATACAAGGCTAGATTAAACAATTAAACTGTTTTATTCTGTTCTCATTATATTTCAGTAAACAAAGGTTTTAGTACATTGCATTGCCTTCAAAGTATATGAAGTGACTTGTAACCATGACATTTGACATTTTAACCGTCTATCAAATAACTACAGTTGACAATTTTTTTTTTAAATTTGACGGTCACTCTTTTCATCTTTTTTTTTTACAGTTATATCGTGTACCATAAAGACACTGCCAGCTAATCTGCTAGCCGTTACAATGGGATGTTCTGATGGTGATGTGGTACCTATTAATACGACCTGCCAGTATTCATGTGACGCGGGATTTTCTCTCGTTGGAAACGAGAATGTAACTTGCCAAGAGAACGGTACCTTCACTTTGCCAACTTGTGAAGGTAAATAGAGGAAAGCTGGATTTTTTTTCTCCTAATAAGTCATAACAAGGAAGTCCTACGAGATATAACGAAATTAATGACAACAAATTGACGTTTACAATTCTTTGTTTGAATCATCGTTCCCATGATCATGACATAATAAAGACCCGAAAGGGGTTTAAGAATCTTGCTGAGAGAGGGAGGACTGCGGAGAAAACTAAGAATGCAAGAAGTTCGGCGGCGCAGCGTGCGAGTTCTCGAAAAACTGAAACATGTTGTTTTAATTGAAGTACTTGAAGATTTACAAGCTTTCTGATATACAATGAATTAATATCTTAAATTACCGGGTGCTACTTGGGGTGCTGTCATCTCTTTTGGGGCAAAAGGACATTTGTCAGTTGATTTTAACAGCATAGAATTAGAAAGCTGAAACCTAGACAACAACTAATGAAATGCAACTGACACTGAGAACAACAAGCAGACCTATAAAAAACGAGAATTCGCAATCTGAATCTATATGACAAAGATTAGTATACCGACTTTCTTCACAAGATAAAGTGACATCATAGGTAAGTATTACGAAATGAATTGGCGATAGATACGGCATTTCTCAGAACAAAAAAAAACACAAGTGAAGTAAGAAACTGAAAGAATAGCAGGCAAAGGAGAAGATGGAGGGATAAAATATCAAATATCTTTGCAGCACAACATCATGGACATAATTGAGCTGTACAGGAATGAATGGAAATTGATTGGAGAAGACCAATAATTGAAGAAAGCCTGATGATGATGCTGATGATGAAGATTATGGTAATGATGGTAATGCTGGTGATAATGATGAAGATGTCGAAGCTTATTTTGCTTAGGGCATCTTCTTGGAAGATGGGATTGTAAATGATTGTTCTCTAAGGTAAAGAACCTCGGGACATCAAGCACATGTATGAGGCTGTGAAAGGGGTCATAAGTACATTATCTTTGACTTCAAATGCACCTTCAGTTAAGGGATTAAGCATAATAACCAGTGCAATGAAGGCGGAGTATCTTACTGTGAAGGGGATCAGAGTTTTGTACTTCAGAAAAATAAATATTTAATGCCTTTCCGGAAGAAAATCTCAAAACGTCTTAAATGAACATTTTATTGAGGTAATAAGGTACATGAATGTGTATCTTTTATTATTCATCTGCAGTCGTTATTTTCACTTTAGAATATTTCCTTTTATTTTCACTTTTCATTGATTTATTTTATACAGTCGTGACCTGTTTGGTACCTAGCTCATTACCACCCAATCTAAACTTAACACCAGATGAGATTTGCGTGGAAGGAGTTGTCCCCTACAACACGTCGTGTGCTTTTGAGTGTGATGTTGGCTATAATCTGACGGGTAACGCAGTTCTAACTTGTGGAGACAGTGGTGTGCTGTCGCCACCATTACCCAGTTGTCAAGGTATATGTAACAGAGTTTCAGACGCTAAGGAGAAGATGGTGGGATAAAATTATAACATAATTGTGTAACACAGCATCATGGACATGAGCGGGCTGTACAGAAATGAATGGAAATTGACTGAAGAAGACCAATTATTGAAGAATGCCTGATGATGATGGTGATGGTGATTATGATGGTAATGGTGGTGATGATGATAATGATGAAGGTGACAAAGCTTAATTTGCTTAGGGTACCCTCCTGGTAGATGGGATTGCAAAGGGTTCTCCAAATAACCTAAGGGGAAGTGAGTGTTGAGACATCAAACCCATGCAAAAGGCTGTGACAAGGGTCCTAATTACATTCTCTTTGAAGTTCCAAAGGCCTTCTTCCAAGGGAGCATCAGCAAGGGCCTTGGGCATAAAAACCGGTGCAGTGAAATCAGAGGATCCTACTCTGAAGGGAAGCGGCGTTTTGTACTTAAGAAAAATAACGAAATTAGTCTCTTTTCGGAAGAATATCTCAAAACGTCGTAAATGAGCATTGTATTGGGTTAAAAAAATCCATGAAGGTATCTCTTGTTCGTCACATGCAGTTGTTATTTTGACTTCAGAATATTTCCTTTTATCCCACTTTTTATTGATTATTTTATGCAGTCGTGACCTGTTTGGTACCTCGCTCATTACCACCCAATCTAAACTTGACCCCAGATGAGATTTGTGTGGAAGGAGTTGTCCCCTACAACACGTCGTGTGCTTTTGAATGTGATGTTGGCTATAATCTCACGGGTAACGCAGTTCTAACCTGTGAAGATAGTGGAATGCTGTCGCCACCATTACCCACTTGTCAAGGTATATGTAACAGAGTTTCAGACGCTAAGGAGAAGAGGGTGGGATAAAATTACAACATAATTGTGTAACACAAGATCATGGACGTACGGGCTGTGCAGAAATGATTGGAAATTGACTGAAGGAGACCAATTACTGAAGAAAGCCTGATGATGATGGTGATGGTGATTATGATGGTAATGGTGGTGATGATGATAATGATGAAGGTGACAAACCTTTATTTGCTTAGGGTACCCTCCTGGTAGATGGGATTGCAAAGGGTTCTCCAAATAACCTAAGGGGAAGTGAGTGTTGAGACATAAAACCCATGCAAAAGGCTGTGATAAGGGTCCTAATTACATTCTCTTTGGAGTTCCAAAGGCCTTCTTCCAAGGGAGCTCCAGCAAGGGCCTTGGACTTAACCCGTTGCTTCCGGGAACCGTATATATCCGGTTCCCGTGTAACATACTCACACACGGGAACCGGATATATACGGTTCCCAAATGATGCACTGCATGGTTCATTTTGATACCTTAAATTCGTCCTTTTTCATGTCTTTTCTGAATGTACGTAGATATCATTTAAAAGGTCATAAAATAACATTTTGTTTCCAGCACACTTCATCAAGTTTGACTTCGTTATATTCTGATTTCGATGATTTACTCATTTTGCCCCCCCCCAAAAAAACAAAACAACAAAAAAAACAAATAATGATCAATATATTTAAAAAATTTATGAAAATAACTGGCATCATAGCACCGCTTTAGCTTGGATTTATCTAGTTTTCCAAATCTAATTCTCGATAAAGCCGTTTTTGCAATTCTCGCGATATATTTTCCCTCAAAAAATAAAAAAGGAATAATTTATAATCTCGCCGTTGTATAGTTTATCAATAATGATTAATGTGCATAAACATATAGATCCACATAATAGCCTACTCTCTCCCCTCCTCGACCATTGCAAAAACAAAATTGAAAGAAAATTTCTCTATGGGAACAGGACAAGTTTGTTTGTTATAACAGTATTTTGCTATGTCAGTGTTCTTTATTACGACAGTCCACTTCAGAAGTCAGTGTAGAAACGACTTATGTTACAATATTATTCAAGGTATAAAGTACAAAAAAGATAAACATGTTTAGTGACTTTTGGAGACATTTTTGTGTATATCTACTGCACTCTCTCAATCAACACTACAAGATATGGTTTCAATAAGACATCATAGATCTCTCTAACACGTGACCACACAATTTGAACACAAAATTTCAACACAGACATAATCATACGGAAGTATAGATTCACACATACACAAAAAGAAATATCACGCTAAACGCTTACAAGAACAAAAACAAATTCTCACGGACACTCTTATCACTTGTTGCCATAGCCAGAATTTGGAAAACTAGGTAAAAACGTAAAACATTCTAAGTGGCATAAATATGGGATGAACAGACATGCATGGCTCTCAGACAGAACAAAAATAATTGTTCTGCACATAAATGATGAAGTCATACACGCTCTTTGTTCGGAGACGTTGGCCGGTTAGGCTCAAAAGTAAACATTATTTTACACACATCGCTTAGTAACTCCTTGGTTTTATCAGGGAGTTATTTAGCAGTTGATCTGAACGCGATGGAATCTATTGAGTCGAACATATAGCCGTCTTGTCCGTGATTTTTCACTTTGTTTCTTTATTCTTTGTTATACCATGCAGGGAGGTGGAAGGGACAACTCACTGGTTATACAACATTAATCAATAGAAGTAGATTTGAAGTACCATATACATTTTCAAAAACAATTTATAGAAATGTGACAGGAAAGTTCGTATTTTTGATTTTACATTCACCATAGTTAAAGTTGTCTAGATCAAAGCAGTAGGATTCATTTTAATGTTGATAGTCAAGGTTGCTTGGTGCGTATATATAAGCACAAACTTTCCTTCATCCAAAACGTCGCAAACATAAGCTGTAAGGAGTCCAGTCATTCGTACCACGGAGGTACCCCCATGCTCTCTGTAACAACTCCCTGCTCGCGCACTCAACGAAGATTCACCATGTTGAAAATGGTGCACATGGAGTAGGCCTACACCACTGGCCTACACGTCACCAGTATACTGACGTCACATGCGCTCCGTACGTCTCCGTCCAAGCAAAAGCGAAACTGTCAAAAAATCGGAATGGCCGCGCGATGCAGGGACCGTCACAGTTGGTTGATTCCGCGTTCTCTTGGTCTCTCCGTCGTGTTTGCGAAAACTGCCTAATTGCGGAAGGAACGGGTTAAAAACCGGTGCAATGAAATCAGAGGACCCTACTCTGAAGGGAAGCGGCGTTTTGTACTTTAGAAAAAAAACGAAATTAGTCTCTTTTCGGAAGAATATCTCCAAACGTCGTAAATGAGCATTGTATTGGGTTAATAAAATCCATGAAGGTATCTCTTGCTCGTCACATGCAGTTGTTATTTTGACTTCAGAATATTTCCTTTTATTCCACTTTTTATTGATTATTTTATGCAGTCGTGACCTGTTTGGTACCTAGCTCATTACCACCCAATCTAAACTTGACACCAGATGAGATTTGTGTGGAAGGAGTTGTCCCCTACAACACGTCGTGTGCTTTTGAATGTGATGTTGGCTATAATCTGACGGGTAACGCAGTTTTAACTTGTGAAGACAGTGGAATGCTGTCGCCACCATTACCCAGTTGTGAAGGTATGTGTAACAAAGTTTGAGACACATGGGAGGCAAAATGTCCCAACCATTTTGGTTGTTAAAAATGACAGCAAAACACTAGGCCTATTGTCATTGGAAGATGTTCCGCCGATGGACTCTTTTGTTAACTTAAATTTTTAAATGTTAGAAGTTCGACGGCGCCAGCTTGCGAGTTCTCGAAAAAAAAGTAAACGTGAAGCTTTCATAAAAGTACCTGAGAATGTACAAGCTTTCTTATTTCCAAGAAACTAATGACTTACAAGGTATTTTTTTCAGATAAAGCACATTAAACGGTTTATTTTAACGAGAGTGACATAATTATGGAGCTGAAACCTTGACAACAACTACAGAAATGGTACTGAAAATGAAAACAACACTACGGAATTAGAAAACTTAATCTCACGATGTGGTAAAGCATACCAATGTACGTTAAAAAAGTCAAATATATCGTAGACAAAATCCAAGAAATGATTTGGCGATGGGCAACAGGGCAAAACCTCGGGCAAAACACTTATCTATTTAACCCTGTTTAACAAGACACAAAATAAAGTAAGAAACTCTAAGAATAGCAAGGAAAAGGAGAAGTTGGAGGGATGAAATTACAACATACTTATGCAAACACAACATCATGGAAATATACGGGCTGTACGGAAATGAATGGAAATTGATTGCTGAGAACCAATAAATAAAAAAAAGCCTGATGATGATGGTGATGGTGATTATGATGGCAATGGTGATGGTGATTACGATGGTAATGGTGATGATGGTGATAATGATGAAGGCAACAAAGCTCTTTGCTTAGGGTACCCTCCCAGATGACGGGATTGCGAAGGGTTGTTATCAAAGGTAAAGAACCTCAGGACAACACATGTTTGAGGCTGTGACAAGAGTCCCAATTACATTGTCTTTGGAGATTGAAGGCGACCGTGAGTTAGGGGCTAGAGCATTAAAAACAGCGCCAAAAAATTGCACAGGATCCTACTCCGAAGGGGAGCAGAGTTTTATACTTTAGAAAAATAACTAAACTAGTGTCTAATCGGAAGAAATCTGTAAACGTCGTACATGGGTATTGCATTGAGTTAATAAAACCAGAATGTACAGTACATGTATCTGTCATTCTTTATGTGCAGTTATTTTCACTATGAAATATTCATTATGTTATCACTTTTCATTGATTTATTTTATGCAGTCGTGACCTGTTTGGTACCTAGCTCACTACCACCCAATCTAAACTTGACACCAGATGAGATTTGTGTGGAAGGAGTTGTCCCCTACAACACGTCGTGTGCTTTTGAATGTGATGTTGGCTATAATCTGACGGGTAACGCAGTTCTAACCTGTGAAGATAGTGGAATGCTGTCGCCACCATTACCCACTTGTCAAGGTATATGTAACAGAGTTTCAGACGCTAAGGAGAAGATGGTGGGATAAAATTACAACATAATTGTGTAACACAAGATCATGGACGTACGGGCTGTGCAGAAATCAATGGAAATTGACTGAAGATAATAATATAATAATAAATGAAGAAAGCCTGATGATGATGGTGATGGTGATTATGATGGTAATGGAGGTGATGATGATGATAATGATGAAGGTGACAAACCTTAATTTGCTTAGGGTACCCTCCTGGTAGATGGGATTGCAAAGGGTTCTCCAAATAACCTAATGGGAAGTGAGTTTTGAGACATACACATACACATACACATACACACTATCTCTAGCACATGCAAGCACTACAAAGGTATCAGTCACCCACACCCACCCACCCACACACACACACACACACACACACACACACACACACACACACACACACACACACACACACACACACACACACACACACACACACACACACACACACACACACACACACACACACACACACACACACACACACACACACACAGTTATGGGTGTCATACATTTATACATGTATATACAAACTCAATACAACCCACACGAACTACACGCGTGAAAACATATACATTGGACTACATGAAATCTGATTTACTCTTTATGCTGTTTTTTGTCACTTCGTCTTTGGTTTTACCCACTCCATTTCATTTTTGGTCCTTTTCGCAATAAAGCCAAAATCCAAGGTTAGAAGGTTGGTAGAAGATCAAGTCAATACTGCTCTCTGATTGGTCCTTTCCCAATGAATGTGGATGTAGTACCTTTTGGAACCGAACTGACTTTTGAGTGCCATTTTTTTACAACTTTGCAGTTAGAAATTCAGCAAGTTGTTAGTAGTAGTGTATAGAGCTACTGAAAATGAGTACATTAATGCCAAAAAATCCATTTTGACCAAAAATGGATGTAGTATCTTTTGGAAACGAGCTCTTCAATTATGTCTTAGAGTCCCGATTACATTGTCTTTGGAGATTGAAGGGGACCGTGAGTTCGGGGCTAGAGCAATAAAAACAGCGCAAAAAATTGCACAGGATCCTACTCCGAAGGCGAACAGAGTTCAGTACTATAGAAAAATAAATAAATTAGTGTCTAATCGGAAGAAAATCTGAAAACGTTGTAAATGAGTATTGCATTGAGTTAATAAAATTC
>JZLH01S0113651.1:23460-34658 GCA_001188425.1 Eucidaris tribuloides | reverse complement strand
CCAACCCCCCTCTAGATCCGCTTCTGATGGTGATTATGATGGCAATGTTGATGGTGATTATGATAGTAATGGTGATGATGGTGATAATGATGAAGACAACAAAGCTATTTGCTTAGGGTACCCTCCCAGAAGACGGGATTGCGAAGGGTTGTTATCAAAGGTAAAGAACCTCAGGACAACACATGTTTGAGGCTGTGACAAAAGTACCGATTACATTGTCTCTGGAGATTGAAGGGGGCCGTGAGTTAGGGGCTACAGCATTAAAAACAGCGCAAAAAAAATGCACAGGATCCTACTCCGAAGGGGAGCAGAGTTTAGTACTTTAGAAAAATAAATAAATTAGTGTCTAATCGGAAAAAAATCTGAAAACGTCGTAAATGAGTATTTCATTGAGTTAATAAAATCCATGAATGTACAGTACATGTATCTCTCATTCTTTATATGCAGTTATTTTCACTTTAAAATATTCATTTTATTATCACTTTTCATTGATTTATTTTATGCAGTCGTGACCTGTTTGGTACCTAGCTCATTACCACCCAATCTAAACTTGACACCAGATGAGATTTGTGTGGAAGGAGTTGTCCCCTACAACACGTCGTGTGCTTTTGAATGTGATGTTGGCTATAATCTGACGGGTAACGCAGTTCTAACTTGTGAAGATAGTGGAATGCTGTTGCCACCATTACCCAGTTGTCAAGGTATATGTAACAGAGTTTCAGACGCTAAGGAGAAGATGGTGGGATAAAATTACAACATAATTGTGTAACACAACATCATGGACATGAGCGGGCTGTACAGAAATGATTGGAAATTGACTGAAGAAGACCAATTATTGAAGAAAGCCTGATGATGATGGTGATGGAGATTATGTTAATGGTTGTGATAATAATAATGATGAATGTGACAAAGCTTAATTTGCTTAGGGTACCCTCCTGGTAGATGGGATTGCAAAGGGTTCTCCAAATAACCTAAGGGGAAGTGAGTTTTGAGACATCAAACCCATGCAAGAGGCTGTGACAGGGGTACTAATTACATTCTCTTTGGAGTTCGAAAGGCCTTCTTCCAAGGGAGCTCCAGCAAGGGCCTTGGGCATAAAAACCGGTGCAATGAAATCAGAGGATCCTACTCTGAAGGGAAGCGGCGTTTTGTACTTTAGAAAAATAACGAAATTAGTCTCTTTTCGGAAGAATATCTCAAAACGTCGTAAATGAGCATTGTATTGGGCTAATAAAATTCATGAAAATATGTATCTCTTGTTCGTCACATGCAGTTGTTATTTTGACTTCAGAATATTTCCTTTTATTCCACTTTTTATTGATTATTTTATGCAGTCGTGACCTGTTTGGTACCTAGCTCATTACCACCCAATCTAAACTTAACACCAGATGAGATTTGTGTGGAAGGAGTTGTCCCCTACAACACGTCATGTGCTTTTGAATGTGATGTTGGCTATAGTCTGACCGGTAACGCAGTTCTAACTTGTGAAGAAAGTGGAATGCTATTGTCACCGTTACCGAGTTGTCAAGGTATTTTTAACACTTGATTTTCTATCATCTTAGGAGGATTTATATGATATGAATATACATGTAATTTGACTAAATGAAATAAGAGGAAAGTTGTAATCTAGATTCCAAATCCAACAAGAGGCCGTATGTAAACAGGAAAGATTTTGTTATACATTAATGCATATCCATCCAGGGATTTAAGATTGGTAGGAGCGTACGTTAAAGTAGTAGGCTAACATTGTGGAGCTTCAATTTTAAATTTTTCTTTGATATCTGAGCCAAATAGAAGTAATTAAATGGACAAATAAACACCCAAGAATACAAAGGTTGAGAAACTTATGCTGCCACTCGAAAGATACGCATGATTAGACAATTTGCACTCCGGTGGAGGATAAAATAGTCTAGATCAGCACACAGTAAGTCTGTGTGAGGAAATGGGCAGGTGAATCCGGTCAATTTGAATGCTTGTGTAGGTTTTTA
Organism: Eucidaris tribuloides; assembly: GCA_001188425.1. Classification (NCBI taxonomy): domain Eukaryota; kingdom Metazoa; phylum Echinodermata; class Echinoidea; order Cidaroida; family Cidaridae; genus Eucidaris; species Eucidaris tribuloides. The sequence goes on along the minus strand of JZLH01S0113651.1, from coordinate 32,670 downwards.
CATTTTAAAGGACTAAATCATCATTTTGAAATACATTTTTTTCAGGACTTTTTCCAGACCTTATTAAGGACAAATAGAGTATGAAGGATTATGTGAGTTAACATTTTTTAAACTGTGGTTATTGTTAGCCTGTGGCTTAAAAGAAAGTATGCCAAGCAAGGTCTTTACGAATACATTCATTTTTTTTTAATAATTTGCATCACTCAACTGAGTTTCGTCAAAACGGCTCGATTTTTGCTAACAATTGACCAGTGACCTGAGGAGCAAAACCTTTTATTTTGTGGCTAGCGAAAAAGATGAAGTCAAAATATGGGGCTGTGTATAAAAGTAAGGGTAGACGATATCGCATCAGGATTCTTCCTTTTGTAGTCTGTCTACTTTTTCCAGTTTTTATGGGGCAAATTTAAATCTAACTTGTTTGTAAAATTGCTATTTAATATAATGTGTTCTTAATCTTCATAAAGTTACCTTTTATTTTTGCTGTTGTAATTTATGCAGTCGGGACGTGTTTGGTACCTAGTCCATTGCCACCCAATCTTATCCTGACACCAGACCAGACGTGTCTAGAAGGAATGGATGTCCCTTCTAACACACCGTGTTCTTTTGAATGTGATATTGGGTATGATCTCACGGGGGCATCTGTTCTAACTTGCCTAAATAATGGTTCACTGTCACCACCACTTCCAAGTTGTCAAGGTATGTGTAACCAGGGGCGGCGCCAGAATAGAACAAAAGGGAGGACAAAAACCGTGGTGGGCCGTCCCGTACCCCCCCCCCCACCGGTAGCGCCTCCCCTGTGTGTAATATTTGATTTGCCTAGAAGGATCTCAGTGATGACAATCTTTTTTTTTTTTACCAAAAATGAAAATAGCCTATGAAGAGCATTGCAAGTTTACTCACCGCAAACCTCTGCTTTAGTTTCTTTTTTTCGTTTTGACCGACTGAATCACGTTTGATTCTCCTTGACCACAGTCACAGCATCTGTCTGTAACCTGAACATAACCAGTTCAGCCCTCGGCCAAAATTAACCCGTTGCCTCCGAGATTCTGAAAATATCAGAATTAACACAGGCCACATCCGGTTCCCGTATCCGAGGGGTCGAGATGTATTTAACCTTCTTGACCCCGAAATTTATTAACTTGGAAGTTTTAACAAACCAGGATGGCTGGGCACATGCGTAAAGATACATTGGTGCATAACCAAACTTTGTCAGTTGGTATTACAAAGGCAGTTCTGTCTGCAGAGTTTTGCATAAAATGCGTTATCCAATTGAACTTCCTGCCCATTTGCCGTATTCTGTATTTAGTAATTTTCCTGATTCGTAGTTTAATTATTTTATTTAAATTCACAGCCGTCACGTGTTTGGTCCCTCGCTCGTTAGCACTAGGGTTAGGGTAACGAGCTAGTATGTACTAGCTTCCTGGTATACAAGGAATTGCTTACTTACAATGAAATATTATTGAGTGTCATTGATTAGTTAGTATAAACAAAATTTGAATATAGTGCTGAAACTTGGCCAGCAATTAAATAAATTGAACGGAAATTGAGAACAATACGGAGAGCTATGGTAATGAAAACACTTAATCTAACTCTTTAAGACAAGGTAAAGAAATGGAGGTGGGCAGGACACCTAGCCAGGAGGTGTGACAACAGGTGGACAAACAAAGTAACAGACTGGACACCAAGAAACTACACAAGTAGAAGGGGGAGACAGAATAGGAGATGGAGGGATGACTTAACAGCACATTGTGACATTGCTTGGCAAAGGACCGCCCAAGATAGGGTGAAATGGCGAATTAGTGAAGAGGCCTTCCTTCTGCAGTGGAGCGAAATAGGCTGAAGGCAAGGAGAGGCAAGACCAGGCAAAGCATACTGACTTACGAGAAAAAGATATCAAAGATGTCATATACAAAATCCAAGAAATAATGTATCGATGGGCAGAGCATTTATCTAGATCACAAAACAAAAAGATTGATTAACTACGAAACTCAAAGAATAACAAACAGGAGATGAAATGATTATGTAAGTCAAAAAAGAAGATAAAGTAACAACATATTATGGTAATGATGTGTTGATGATGCTAATGACGAAGATGACAGAGCTTAATTTGCGTAGGGTATCCTCCTGGAAGACGGGATTGCGAAGGGTTGCTCTCCAAGGTAAAGAACCTCGGGACATCAAGCTAATGTATGAGGCTGTGATAAGGGTCCTAATTACATTCTCTTTGAAATTCAAAGGGGATCTTCAGTTAGGTCTTGAGCATTAAAACCAGTGCAATGAAGGCAGAGGATCTTACCCTGAAGGGGATCAGAGTTTTGTGCCAACCATTTGGTTATAAGAATGAGAGCAAAATAGTTGACAGTCTGCCTTACAGACTCTTTTGTTAAGCATTTGTTTTTTACGTGTAAGAAGTACAGCTTGTGAGGTCTCGGTAAAAAAATAAAGGATGAAGCTATTATAAGGATATACCATCTTCGTTATAAGAGGGAATCAAGGAATTGCTAACTTACAAAGATGTACCTATATTTTGGGGAGATGGATAATGATTATTTGATATTAACAATATTGACGTATAGAGCTGAAATCTGCTTAACACTAAAGAAATGGATCTGAAATTGAGAACAAAAAGAGGGATGGGAATGAGAAAGTTTAATCTGAATATATGCGACAAAGTAGAACATGTCAACGTACGACAAAATGTAACGTCAAAAATAAAATAGGGAACATGAAGGAAATGAAGTGGCGATGGATAGGCAATTTGTCTAGAACTCAAGACAAGAAACTACAAAAGGGCGACCCTCAAAATCGGCATGAAACAAGACGTATCCAAAGGAGATAACACACACAAAACAACACACACACACACACACAAATACACAAACACACAAACATACATAGACACACACACACACACACACACACACACACACACACACACACACACACACACACACACACACGACGACGGCACACACACACACACACACACACACACAACACACAGACACACACACACACACACACACACACACACACACACACACACACACACACACACACACACACACACGGCGGCGGATAGAAGTGAATGAAAATTGATTGAGGTCTTCATCCACCAATAATTACACATAGCAGCCAGATGATGGCTGTGGTGATGATGATCATGATGAGTGTGATGATGATGATAATAATGATGATGGTGGTGACGATAATAATTATGGTGATGATGATAGTATATGGTGGTGATAATGATCTTACCTCGATAAATTTGGTATTTCATACAGTCGTTACGTGTCCGGTACCAAGCTCATTGCCAGCCAATCTAAACCTCACACCAGACCAGATGTGTTTTGAAGGAATGGATGTCCCCTACAACACGTCGTGTGCTTTTGAATGTGATGTTGGCTATAATCTGACCGGGGAATCGGTTCTAACTTGCGAGGATAGTGGTATGCTGTCAGCACCGTTACCGAATTGTCAAGGTATCTAACATTTGAATTTCCTATCATCTGTAAGGATTTGTATTAGAATATAGTTCTACTGCAAAATGAAATATTTTGTAAATTTCGAATCCACATGCAAGAAGTCGCCACAAGAAAGGTAAACAGCAAACCTCGGAATTGTAACTTCCTTCTGCAAGACTTTCATTCATTAATATATTGAAATAAATCAGGTTATATCCTACTGGGCAATTACGAACACTAATCAGCTCAGACGTAAGGAAAGATTCGCAGGTATGCCTACTTGTAACCAAGTAAATCATGGCATTGGTTATTCAGCATAGAATGATGGTAGCTACTGCCACTGACCAGATATCAGTATAGGTGTCAAATTCAAGTTATGTTGGGTCACTCTTTTTTGTCATTATGAATTAAAAATCCCGTATTTAATCTAATCAAACAGTAATTTGATAATACACATTTGAACAGCGAATCTTCTCGGCATTGCAAATTCTATCAGCAAACCTTTTCTTCATTAAGACAAAGTTTTGTTTTTGTATATCTATCCAGGTGTGTATGGAAAGTTTTTGATAAGTGGGAGCATCATGTTTAAAAAATATACTTCAAAGGGCATTATTGGTGCAGATTTTTTTCATTTCCATTATCTGTTTCATCAAAAACACCTTTCATGACCAATGGCCCGCTTTGGTTATGACAATTGACAAGTGGAAAGTAAGAGCAAATTGCAAAAAAGCTTGATGTAAGACAGTTTGAGAGTAGATATATACCTCGCAACCAATCGATGTGTAACTGTCATTTGATTCTTTGCAGAAACTTGTTACACATTCGGGTTTGTAAGAAATTTGAATTAAATTTGTTTGTACAGTTCTGCCTACTTCATGAAGTGTGTTCTTAATCTTATTCTATCTCGAGCAAGGAAATCGTCGTTATTGAAAAAAAAAGAACTTTTATAGTTTGCATACCTCGGACGGAAAAATGTCATGTGTCGATTCGTTCTGTAGCAGAATCATTCTAACGGTTCTCGGTGTATTTTTTTTTTGGTGTATTTTATAGCAGTTGGCGACTGTTGGTACCTGGTCCATTGTCCGCCTAATCTAAATCTGAACCAAACCAGACGTGTTTTGAACAGGAAGGATTCCGCGTTCACACACCGTGTGTATTTGAATGTGATATTGGTATTATATTTCTACTGTGGTTCATCTGTTTTTAATCCTTCCTCACCTTATATGGTTCACTGGTCACCAGCCTACTTCCAAGTTGTCAGGTATGTGTTTAATTCTTGTTCTGTCTATCATTCTTAAGGATTTTTATGATTATGACTATCATGTTTTGGGAAAAAGGAATTATGATAAAGGGTAGCGACATTGATTAGCCCTAATCTAACTTTCCACTTGTCTTTTTCATGAAGGATTTTTTTTTATTTCGTTGTTGTGTTTGTGCATCCATTTTAGTGGTGACTTGCCCGGTTCCCAGCTTATTGCCACCCAATCTAAACCCAATTTTAGACGAGTTGTGTTCAGGCGGAAGGGCTGTCCCTTACAACACTGTGTGTAATTTCCAATGCGATGTGGGATACATTCCTACGGGTAAAACAGCTTTAACTTGCACAGCTGATGGAATGTTCTCGGACCCACTACCAAGTTGTCAACTTGAAGGTAAATTAGATGCCATTGTTGTATAGTGTGAGTCAAAAGAAGATTCATTCAGAAATAACGAAAAACAGATATCAATCAGATATCAGGGAATGATCATAATCATTTTAATTTTATAATCATTTTAATTGTATATGGTATATCGGTCGTTCATATTTAGCCACAGGTGACATAGTTTTTTCTCCTTGTTCTTTTTCTCCTCCTTCTCTATCTCATCTTAATACAATACAAAATAACTTCCATGCAACAAGTTTTCTAACCTATAAGTTATGGAACTGATAGACAAATCCTATTAGATTGATGTATATTATGTATTTGTTGAGACGTACCAATAACACGAACAATATTTATTTCTATTTTCTTTTTATAGCCGTACTCCCATCTAATCATCCGTGTTAAAATGGAGAAACGTGTATTGATAACATCTGTTTGTGTTTCCCCAACTTTTCAGGGCAGAGTTGCGAAACAATTTAGAATAAAACTTTTAGAATACTTGTAATTCTCTGACTGAATAACAAACTACTTGGAAGTAAAATGACCATTATATTTATTACATAGACTTAATTTCTGATTTTAATGATCAAAAGTTCAACAAGTCTGTAATAGATATAAACAATTAGAGACCTCGACTACGGCATTGTCGACAGGTATGACAATAACTTCCTTTGTTGCGGTTTCACCTCTGGCTCGCCATATTTATATACTCCATCTGTTCACTGTAATACAAGGCTAGATTGATTAAGACTGCATTATTCCTTTTTCAATGCATTTCAGTTAACACATTAGTTCATTGTATGCATTCAAAGTGTACAAAATAACGTTAGACATTTGACATTTCGACCGCCAAATGTAACTCATTGAAGCTAACAACAACATTTCAAAATTTAACAGTCACCTTTTTCATTGTTTTCCAGCTGTGTCGTGTACGATTAAGACACTGTCAGCCAATCTGCTAGCCATTACACAGGGATGTTCTGATGGTGATGTGGTACCTATTAATACAACTTGCCAGTATTCATGTGACAGGGGATTTTCTCTCGTGGGAAACGCGAATGTAACTTGCCAAGAAAACGATACGTTCAATTTGCCATCTTGTCAAGGTAATTCCAGAAAAAAAATAGAGTCGCCGTTAATACAAATACATTGTATCGTAAACATTTAACCAACACTAAAAAATAGGGGAAACTTTTATTATCAAATAAACGTTAGTGATGACTGTGTGTCCCAACGCATAAAAAAAAGAGATTATTTTGGGTAAGTGCTTTTGGTGTTGTTGTCTGATATTATTTCCTCTTCCTGTCAATGGCTGGTAAGAATTCCAAAGTGTACATGGAAATTCCTCTTCGTACGTACATAGTCACACTGTGCCGTCTATCGATTCCGTCTGCCTCCGTCTAAAATTCACCTTAGACCATGTAGACGGAATCGTTAGACGGCACAGTGTGACTAAGCCTTTAGTCACACTGTGGCGTCTAACAATTCCGTCTGAAAAAACAAGAACGCGTACGTTTATTAAACGTTTATTGGACTTTTTCATTTGATTTTCAACTGGATAACAAACGTATGTAGACGTTAATACACGGTGATTTTCCGTTCTGTTCCATTCTGTTGTATTCCATTTGCCACCGTCTGACACCGTCTGAGGTAAATATTTTAGAAGGAGGCAGACGGAATCGGTAGACGGTACAGTGTGACAGTAGCTTAAAGTATAAAATTGAAGCGAGACGTGTCGAGGAAATAGAAGAGGAGGAGGTGTATTGTTGTATATGTAAACAATGATCTATCATACACTATTCGAAATGATTTATGTAGCAACACGAATAATATAGAATGTTACTTTATCGAAACAAACAACTATCGTGAGAAACAACTTTTTGGAATTATCTATCGACCTCCTACTGGACTGCATCAAGAATTTATAAACTCCATCCACTCAGTTCTTAATATTTTAAACACTGAAAACAGTAAATGCTATATTATGGGAGACTATAACATTGATATTTTGAAATATAGTTGTGATATTGCGATTCAGAATTTTGTGAGCTTAATGACTTTATAATTCTTTCATGCTATTATCACAAAGCCAACGAGAATTACTCCATATAGCTCTACTCTCATAGATAACATATTCACCAATGATTACTCTGCACTGACACCAGGAATTCTTATTACTGATGTTAGTGACCATTTACCAATATTTGTATCACTAAGTGGAGAGTTTAAAAAGAAAGCTTCAAGATCTACACAATTGAAATGTTATACTTCTGCCGAAAATATACACAATCTAATTAAAGATTTAAGCGATACAAATTGGCAACACATTCTGGTTGGTGACACTGTTAATGATATATACATTTTGATACTGTTAATCATGAAATTTTGATCAGAAAATTAGCCCACTATGGGGTACAGGGGACAGGCTTAGACTGGTTTAAAAGTTATCTGTCAAAAAGGGAACAATATGTGTCTTATAATTCGCAAAATTCAACGAATTTTCAAATATCATGTGGAGTTCAACAAGGTTCCGTTTTGGGTCCATTACTCTTTATTCTTCTGTTAATGTCATGTTTACTATTTAACTGCGCTATTTAACTTTTCTGTTTTTTATCACTTGATAATTGTCTTTACACTTCGAATTTAGTGTGCCTGTTAAGATTACTCTATACACTTCTTTATTCAGTCATGAAGTTTAGTCTCGTATTTTTTTTTGCATTTTGTTTTGTTTTGAACACATTTGAAAATTCATTTTGGAATTTCATGTAGCTCCTCATCAGATGATCATCTACCCATCAGCTTATAAATTTAGATATATGTTATATTCCATTGATTTGTTACTACATGAGAACATATATTTTTCTCACCAGACTTATCAGCATTCAATTAAGTTTTTGATTTTTGTTTTGCTTTTTTATTTTGCATACATTAGACATTTTATTTTGGAATCTCATGGAGCTCATCATCAGATGATCAAGTACTCACTGTCAGTTACACCCTTTTTTTTTTTTAAGTACAAGTTACAATCTCATTCCATACAATATTTCAAATATTGATATGTGCCGTCAGTGAGCAGTGAGCTTGCTTGGTATATTTCCAAAGTCATTAACAAAACAGTATACCTGAGAAAGGAGTTCTTGAACCTGCTGAGGTGAGAACCCATTTCAATATTATGCATGTCCTCAAACAAAACTTGCAAAAGCAATTAGTTTTCTTCTTCCTGTCCTTTACATCTATCACGAGAGTTTCTAATCCTCTCCTAACTGATCAAATTTGTGTCAAGTTGTTTCTTCTGCAGCTAATCTGGCTCAACGGGGGTGGCGCACATTAATATGCAGGATTGACATGGGCCCAATATAAAATGCCCCTCCCCCCAAAAACCAGAACAATCATCAATTTTAGTCACTGCTTGCCGACTTGATGACAAACAGATGTCATAAATCCTTTCTTTTCTCTCTGCCTTTCTCATTTTGCCCCTGTATTTAGGACAATTGTGATCTTTTTAACCTTCATTCCTTTTAAACTTCATCTCCAAGATGTTAACAATTTTATGTAACTTGCATTTTGTCTATTTTTTAAAGTAATCTATGGGGTAATGGGGACCCTGGACATTCAAAATAAACGAAGATGACTGTACTTTTATGTATTGTGCTCTTGTATTTATATTTGTCCAGCTTTACCTTGTACTGTCGACCCATGCAATGGCCAAGGAACATGCACTGTTAATCAGAACAACCAAGAAGTCTGTGTCTGTTTCACTGGATTTCTTGGGACATTCTGTGAATTAGGTGAGATGATCTGTTACATTGTTGTAACGTGTCACCGACTTGTCCTCTTTTCTTATTCAGGAGGGAGACTAGACTTACTTTTTGCTGTGTCTCTCGATCTCATGATGGGGTTTCAATATTCTGCATTAACGTTTTAGTTAAGTCAAAAACCTGAGTTCCGTGACCATTTTCTGGCCAGTAAGGTTTGACGATTGATTTGACTTCTATGGACCACTTTAAAAAAAATTAGCCCCCATGTCCCTCCCAAAAATCCTGGCATTTTTTTCTAGCGGCTAAAATCCAAAATGGCCGCCGGCGCCATTTTGAAATATTAGA
>JZLH01S0113651.1:8404-20635 GCA_001188425.1 Eucidaris tribuloides | reverse complement strand
TAATTTTTCTTGTAAGCGCTTTGGGCCATCTTGGGAAAAGCGCGGTATATAAATAATAATAATAATAATAATACTTTTGAGTAGGGAGGCTGCATGGCTATACCTACACACACAGAGACACACATACAGACACATACAGGCACACATACACACCCACCAACACACACACACACACGCACACACACACACATACATACACACACACAAACCCATACATTTGTGTAAATGGCTGAATTTGTTTTCCCTTTATATCCCCCAGATGATCCTTGTATCCCATCTCCATGCCTGAACAGTGGCACATGTTCCGTTCTTCCGGGCAATGTGTTTGGGTGCACCTGTATTTCTCCTCTCATCACTGGCCAGCGTTGTGAAATAGGTAAATATGTCAGAATAATTAGTCTTATGGACGAAAAACAAAAAACATTTCCCTGATATGATAGCATTCATGGCACAGATGTCTTCACATAATGATTAAGTGGTAATTTGTGATCAGATACTCCCTTACCCGTTGGGGACTAGGTACGAAATATCTCGGGCTGAGGTCTATGGAAAATGCATGTTATAGCAAAATCAAACCGTCTCCAGTGGGTCAAATGGATAAAATTTAGTAAAACGCTTATGTTTCTTATTGAAATTTATTCAACTTCAAGGTAATTAGTAGAGACATGATTAGTGGTATAGTGTTCAACTTGGGAGTAAAACTATTCTAGAATCAAGTAGACTATGCGAGGATTCTGCTGTGAAAATTGTGTGGTCAAACGGTAATTTACTTTAAAAGAACTACAATTAGTGTCCGTTGTGACAGACAAATTTGTTGTGTAGGGCCTTGGTCACACTAGCAGTTGCGATACCTGCGATTTGGAGTTACGACGAGTTATCGGCTAGGGTGATCGCCAGTAGTTGCAGCTAGATCGTGTGATTTACCGTACGACAACCAATCACTTGTGATCGCAGGTGATGGTACGATCGAAAATAGGTTTTCAAACCGGTTTGAAAACCTGGCTGCGATCAATTTGATCGCAAAGAGGTGGCAAGCAATCGCCAGTGATCGTGCGGGCATCGTGCCATCACCGTGCGATGATCGTGCCACTAATCGCACTTCCAAGAAAGAATTTGCATAGATACGAGAAGTGGTAAACTGATCGCGGGTAGACGCACGTCAAATGGTAGCTCATCGTACGATAATATGATCCTGACTTGCGAATACCTGGAATGTGATTAATGCATTTTTTCGGTTAATATTTGTTGTTGCTGTTTAATAAAGTGAATGTCATTCTCGTGATCAAGTCCTGAATAAACTTCAACATCATCTTGTGCATCTTCGACGGAGGCTTCTTCTATTTCCTCCGCTACAGGCTTCGCCCTCATCCTGAGCTTTCTGGGAGGCATGTCTGAATTATACGGTACATGTTAATGTACGAGTACATGTGGTCTCTATGAACATTAGTGGTGAATGTCAGAAGGGAACACTGATTTATATAGCAACGTGAATAATGAACGTAAAATACATATTTTCCTTTGTTGAGGTAGTTAAAAAGCATTCCATTCACACCTTCTTTTCACAAACGCATAATTTTGCATATCGAAATGCCAACCGCAGCATCGTTTGAAACCAGTGACTGCACGACGTTCGTACGATGAGCAGAAGTAACCGTACGATTAGCTACCATTCATTGTAAGTGATCGCACGAATTTATATTTGTCCAGCTTTACCTTGTACTGTCGACCCATGCATTGGCCGAGGAACATGCACTGTTAATCAGAACAACCAAGAAGTCTGTGTCTGTTTCACTGGATTTCTTGGGACATTCTGTGAATTAGGTGAGATGATCTGTTACATTGTTGTAACGTGTCACGTGGTGAATGTCAGAAGGGAACACTGATTTATATAGCAACGTGAATAATGAACGTAAAATTAATATTTTCCTTTGTTGAGTTTGTTAAAAAGCATTCCATTTACACCTTTTCACAAACGCATAATTTTGCATATCGAAATGCCAACCGTAGCATCGTTTGAAACCAGTGACTGCACGACGTTCGTACGATGAGCAGAAGTAACCGCACGATTAGCTACCATTCATTGTAAGTGATCGCACGAATACCTGCCACTAGTCGCAGCTAATCGCGCGTTTGTGTACCATTAGCCAGTAGGTAATCGCACATTGCCCCACCACTTGCCGCAAGTGATCGCACGACTGTGCCTGCGACTTGTCTCAGGTGAATCGTGGCAACTAGTGGTGGGCGATTAGGCGATTGGTATTCGTGCGATTATCTATCAGTGGTCAAACAGGTCCGTAGCAAAGTGTGACGCAATACAACACAAAATCGTGGCGAGTTACTTGCGACCTGGCCTGGCGGAGGGCCTTGCGTACGATTCATTTGATCGCAGGTATCGTTAACTGCTAGTGTGACAAAGGCCGTGCTTTCTTGGAATTAATTTTCTCTTGGGCACGAGAGTAATTCAAATACTGGGATGTTCATGCTTGACTCCAAATTCAAGACCAATCCTGCTAGCCAGTGTTGTTGGTTGTTGTTGTGTGGTGGTGGTTTTAAAGGCGCATTCAATCGATGACCGATTATTCACGGCCTGGAGGTTTACGCTCCAGGTAGTGTATGCATTGGTTATATGTCCAAACTCATTTACTTCCTTTTTTTTGACGATTTTTCAGGTGTGTTACCATCATGTCATTAGCCTTTATATTGTACTCCCTTTTAAAATGAGTAAAATAATGCCATGCAAATGCCTACTTTAAAGCGTAGACCACTTTACCTGTTGATTGAGACATTTTATGGAAAATTATTATATAAGTCCTTTTTGACTTTGCAACATAGATATAGCAGACATTCAAGTGATATATATTATATCATATCCTAGATTATATGTACATGTACACCATTCTCTTTCTACATGTATATGCATAATCTACACATGTATCGTTATAGATATCTATATCTATGTTCTTGAAAAATTAAAACATTAAAGACACAATCCAACATTTCTGGGGCTTTGATATGAAAAATTGTCAAACTTTGCATGAAAACGATTAGTACTGGGGTGGAGTATAAAATAGTCTAGATCTACGCACATTTTTCTACGGGACAAAATGGGCAAGGTGAATCCGGTCAATTTTTTAAAGCACTAAATGATCATTTAGAAAAAAAAATCAGGGCTTCATTTTTAGACATTATCAAAGACACTTGGGGCATGGTGGATTATATAGCTCACATGTTTTAAGCTGTGGTCATCGTTAACTTGTGTCAATAAACATTCATTGGCTAGAAATATGTCAAACTTTATGATGATATAATTACAGGTTTGTGCACAAAAATTGTCATTGACATAATGTCTTAGCATACTTTCGTTCCACATCTTACATTTCTGATTGTGCTGTTTCCCACCCCTCTCGTTTCTGTTTCCACATTTCTCTCTATCTTCATGTCCTTTCATGTATATCTCTAATTCCATTCACCCTTTTTTTCCTGTGAATCTGTCAACATTTCTTGTCTTTCTGTCTGTCTGCGGTATATCTGTCTGTTTGTCAACATGGCTAACCCTGTCTGTCTCTGCCCCCCCCCCCTGTCTCTATCTACAGTCCTCCCCTGTTTCTTTGCCACTACGTGCCTAAATGGAGGTACCTGCAATCAACAAGGCCAACTTCACACATGCACCTGCCCTTCTGGTTTCACTGGTGACTCTTGCCAACTGGGTGAGTAGCCACGCTCAAGATTCACCATTTCCAGTGGAGGTTTAACTCTTTAATGTGTCGAGATTTTTTTTACAATGCGTCATTGAGCAACTTTCAGATTGTACTGACTACTTCAGACAGCAATAACTTTGTACACATGTATGATGGAGGAAGCTTTTGATGTTGACTCCACAGCATAGTCTAAGTACGTCGACCTGAATGACCTTTGACCCTAATTTTGCGACCTGCAATTCTATACGCAAATGATAATTGGTAATTCATAACCTTTATGTCCAAGGTCCAAGGAAAAAGAACTTATACATTCAAAATTATGCTAATAATTCAAAAACTTGACCTTGAATAAGTTTTTATTGTTAACGCTGCCCCCGGGAAAAGCGGCGTTTATATCTCGATTCTGCTATGCATATCAGGCGTGGCAATCAAATAAGGGATTTTGTTTTATCATTTTGTTTTTTTTGCAGATATCAACGAGTGTGCATCTAGACCATGCCAAAATGGCGGAACATGTTTGGATGGAATAAATGGCTACAATTGCTTGTGTCTCCCTGGAATTACGGGTATAGACTGCAGTATCAGTACGTATCTCGTTCGTCTGCCGATACTACATCAAATCAATCGTGAAATCAAGGATTGTTGCCAATCCATAATTACAAAAGCCAGTACATCCTCTGTCCTTGTTCCACACACCCAAACCTCCAAACCTCCAACTCTACATTAGCACCTCGTTTCACCAGCGCTACCTACGTCTTCCATTTCCACTTACCAAGCACGCGCATACACCTCTACGACTACGTTTCACCTTCGCCATAAAACCCACTTTTTCACATTATGACTTTCAAAGTCCCCGAGTCCCTACGTTGGGCTTAAACGACTACCGAAAAGGATCTCCCCTTCGTGTTTACGAGCGCAAACCAAAGACAAAGGGGAGGTTCATGTGCCATCTTGTCAAGATAATTCACCATTAGTACATATAAATTACAAGAAATAGTAAAAATGGCGTAAAACTTGATTAATGCTTCCAAACAAAAGTTAAGCATTACGTAGGAAATAGTTTGGTCAAGCAGTTTCTCTAACCAACCATATATATCCTTTTCACGTTTGGATTATCGAACGCTTTATGTTTTCATTTGATAAATCCTTTTTATTTTTGGATTTGCACCCTTTTTCAACAACAAATAACAAAAAACAACAGCAACAAAATAAGGAGAAGAAGAAGGAGAAGAAGAAGAAGAAGAAGAAGAAGAAGAAAAGAAGAAGAAGAAGAAGAAGAAGAAGAAGAAGAAGAAGAAGAAGAGTAGTAGTAATGATAATAACAATAATAATCATTATCATAATAATAACATTAACCAAGAAATAGCACGAAAAGTATAGATAAAGTTTTGCTATAATGCTACTTTTCTGAAAGATGACTTTTTTGCTTTCAGAAAAGTCTCCCGTTTTGTCACAAAGAAAGTAAGGTAGCTGAACACACGCGTGTTGTTTTGTTATGCGTATAATATGAAATAAATGTGTATAATTTTAAATAAATGAGGGATTTTTTTATTTCTTTTATTTTGTGTTTTTTCCAGATATCAACGAGTGTGCTTCTTTCCCATGTCGAAATAACGGAACATGTTTGGATGGAATAAATGGTTACAATTGCTCGTGTCTCCCTGGATTTACGGGTATAGACTGCGGTATAAGTACGTATCTCGTTCGTCTACCATTACTACATCAAATCAATCATGAAATCAATGATTGTTGCCAATCCATCAATACAAAAGCCGATACATCCTCTGCCCTTGTTCCAAACTCCAAACCTCCAAAGTCTGATTACGCTTACAGTAGGATTTTAAGTTCGGTGTTAGTGTTGAGGAAAGAAAATCGGCACCGAGCTCAGTTTAGCAGACGATACCGATTGCACTATCGATTGCACAACACGTAGTGACGTCACGCGCGTCTCATGGGTTGGCTGAACGTAACAACGATGGCCGAAAATATGGACAAATGTTATTACAAAAATGAAACCAAATCATTACTGCCTGCCAGTAATATTGTATGAATCTGAAAGAGAGTCACTTTTTCTCTATTTCCATATGGAAGGTAAATATCAGTTTGACTGATTATGTCAATTTTTAAGGGGAAAATGTACTTTTAGCGGTTTGCTGAATAATACTAGGCAGATAAACAAATGCGTTTTTTTGTAATGCGTACAATTTAAAACACTGAGTTACTACGCAATGCATGATATATGTCTCGCCTGCATCTCGCGATTTTAGAACATCAAAATATTGTCATTTTATGCCTTTTATGTCACGTTAAATTGATTTTGTATAAATTTACATAAATTAGCATAATTACCCTTTTTTCAAAATTCTGTGTAGAATTTTGAAGCATCAGATAAAAATTAACAGAATCAATGTCTGTCTAGAAATAAAAGAAAACT
The DNA here is from genome assembly GCA_001188425.1 of Eucidaris tribuloides. Lineage (NCBI taxonomy): Eukaryota > Metazoa > Echinodermata > Echinoidea > Cidaroida > Cidaridae > Eucidaris > Eucidaris tribuloides. Next base: position 14,503 of record JZLH01S0113651.1, on the reverse strand, counting down.
GGCAGTGATATTGTATAAATTTGCATAAAAGCCCCTAACCCTAACCCAAGCCCTATCAGATAATACAATCACAGCTAGTAACCCAAGGTTAAGTTTTTGATGCTGACTCCACAACATAATCTAGGTACGTTGACCTGAATGACCTTTGACCCTGATTTTGTGAGCTGAAATTCTACGCAAATGATTAATGATAAATCATAACTCTTATGTCGAAGTTCCAGGAATAAGTACTTATACTTTCCCTTGATTAAGTCTCTATTGTTGACGCCGCATAGCAGGCGGGACAATAAAATGAGTGATTTTGTTATCATTCATTTTTCCAGATATCGGCCAGTGTTCTTCTTTCCAATGTCTAAATGGCGGAACTTGCGTCGAAGTAGTAAATGGCCCCACTTGCTTGTGCTTCCCCGGATATACGGGAAGAGACTGCAGTACCAGTACGTATTTCGTTTGTCTTCCGTTACTACGTGAAATCAATGATTTGTTGTCAATTTTAATTAAATCTGCATATTTCAGTCTGTATCATTACATTACAAAAAGTTCACCTACAGAATAACAAAACAGTTCTCTTTAATGTCTACTTGCAGAAAATTCGCGATGGTGTGCTGGGTGACAGTTTACTAATCTTATTGATATGCTAAGTAGATCAATGAAAGAGATTATTCTAAGATATATACGCTAAGTCCTCTGGTTATAGACAAATAAACACACCCAAAACACAAAATTTCCGACAATTATGCTGTAACTTGTGAAATATGTGCAGATAAAAATCGGCAAATGAATCTCAGCTGATAAAAAATTCTGCTATACAGCAGTCTATGGAGGAAAACGGGAATGGTCGCTCAATGATTTTCACTTTTTAAAAGCGCATAATGATCGTTTTGAACCTCATTTTTTTTCAGAGCTTCATATCTTTACCTTATCGGGGACACTGGAAGTATTAGGAATCGTGTAACTCAGAATTGCTTTTCTAAACGGGAAACATTGTTATACGATGCCTTTAATGAGAAACGCTCGGAAATATTTAGTTATATGTTTCTCAAGTTTGCATTCTGGTATTATTTTGTCTTGTGACATTTGCAATAGACTGCTTTATATAAAGACTGACTCCATGAAAAGGGGGAGATTGTTTAAACGGGCATTCACCTAGGTCACAAAATTGAATTAGAGATTAATATCCCAGCTCTCCACGATTTTCATGCTTGAGATTGGGTCGTGCGTCTTGTATGATCAACATCAAAGTGAGATGAACGTGTATGAGTAATATTATAATTCATGAAAGTTTGTTGGAAGTTAATACTTCTTGCCAGTATTCATGTGACGCAGGATTTTCTTTGGTAAGAAACGCGAATGTACCGTATATCCAATTGTGATTCCAATTCACACAAAAAATTGTGATTCCAATTCACAAAAAGGGAGATAAACTGAACCTGATCAACTACAGGCCAATCTGTTTGCTGCCATGTATAGTATTTCAAATTACAAATTACTCGAACGAATAATCGAAGTACATCTCCAAGATAACAATGTACTATCACCAGCCCAGTCTGCTACTACTGCTTTGATACATGTAACGGATGATTGGCTTATGAATATGGATGAGGGCAAGTATACTGGTGCAGTTTTTGTAGACTTACACAAAGCCTTCGATACCGTTGACCATGAAGTACTTTTAGTTTTAAAGAAATTGTCTGTAATTGGTGTAAAGAGTGGATTAAGAGTTATTTATCGGAAAGGAGAATGGTAACAAAATAATGATGTTGTATCTGAGGAAAGATTGTTAACATATGGTGTACCTCAGGGCTCACTTTTAAGACCCTTAGTATTTACTTTATTTATTAACGATCTACCCCAAAATATTCCGTCATGCCGCGTGCATCTATATGCAGACGACACTGTTATTTATTTTTCTGATAAAAATGCCAAGGTTGCAGAATCTGTTTTAAATGCCGATATGCGAAATTTAGATAAATGGATGTGTCAAAATAATTTATGGACAAATTACACCAAAACTTGGTGTAAAGTATGCTCCCGGGCACGCGTCAAATGTTATCAAAGCGTTATGTACTTGACGTGAATATACGCGGTATCAATATCATGAAAGTGGAAACTACTATATATCGTGGAATTAATATTGACAGTGAATTGAAATGGGATAGTCATATAAATAATATGTGTCAAAAACAGGGCGGGCAGAATTAACACGAAAATAAACCCATTTTCGTTTGTATCAAATCAATATATTCATGATTCATTGACCTGGGTTATTTTGGGTGACCGTTATAAAAATATTTTGTGCACAATAATTTATAAAGTGTTACATGATATTACTCCTGAATATAATTATGACCGACAACATTACGATAAGGAGGTTCCACTATGCTCTCCGTTCGAACCAAAATCTTAATCTTCCAAAACCTAAAACCAATACTTGTAAAAGAACATTTTTCTATCAGGGGATATCGATTTCCGAAATGCCACAACTGTAAGATTCTTTCAGAAATTATTAAATGATTATTATGAATGAACTCATCTAAACTCCTCAAAAAAAGTTTGGAAATCTGAGTTTGATCAGTTGTATCTCCCGTTTTGTAGTAATAATCAATGCAACCTTGGTATCATCTGCAAGATTATTTAATTTTCTTTAAAATGATACCTTACTTGTTACGATTATGCCAACAGGGAAAGGGCAGTATCTCAAAATGTGGTGTAAAGTGTAAATTGAAAAGTTGCAAAATGACCAAAGTTCGGTAAGTCACACAATTGTTGTTGCTGTTGATGAGTAAGTTTCCCAATGTCTCTTCGGCTGTTATGCATTCTAATGTGAACATTGAAACAAACACATGCATAATTAAGCAAACAACAAAAATTAAAAAAACTTTACGGGCATTTACAAACTGGACACAAGGCATTTAATCTCACATGCAGTCCTTTCACGACATTAACACAACAAGCTAACAAAAAAGTGGCAGGAGCTTGATTTACATGGGTTTTCATGTTTATCTTCACGTGGACCTTTGATTTCATCAATGATTTTAATGACATGATCAGAGTTTAGTATCGGGTGGATGACCCACGTGCATGCACCACTGCCTTGCACCACTTCCCCATGCTGTTGATGATCTTTGTGATTCGTTGGCATGGGATGGCATTCCACTCGTCAATCAGTAATTGATGCAGACCTGCCAATGTTGTTGCATTTGTGACTCTCTTCCGTACAGCTCGGCCGAGTCGATCCCTCAAATGTTCAATGAGGTTGAGGTCTGGGTTGCATGCATGCCAGTCCATCTTCGCATGTTGCGCGAACATAAGAGGTTGTCACTGTTGAGTGAACGCAATGAATAAAGCATAGAACACAATTGTTTGCTGTTATTTTGGCATGAGGAATGTCTCCTGTGAGTTTTGAAAAGTGACAAGTTTGTCTTTAATACATGCCCACTCATGTGACTTGACGGATCAATTACATTTTTACACAGGAGTTAGTCAATGTGTGTAGGAACATTCCGGCCAAATTATTTTGCTCAAAATTGTTTCGTTAAAGAGTTATGGTATTTAAAAAAAAAAATGGGGGTGGGGGGGTACTTTTCGGTTGTTTTCAAATCTTGCAAACATAAAAATACTTCCTTCACCTACAGTACTCAAACATCTTCCATCTTTCTTCTCCTTCTTTTCCTCCATCACCATCTTCTTCTTCTTCTTCTTCTTCTTCTTCTTCTTCTTCTCCTCCTCCTCCTTCTTCTTCTTCTCCTCCTCCTCCTTCTTCTTCTTCTTCCTCCTCTTCTCCTGTATCTTTCCCTCATGTACCGTAATCACCATCCTCCTCCTATATTCTCCTCCTTATCTTCATCACCTACGACAGCTTCTTCTTATCGTCCCATTTCAACGATTATTGTTTATTTTTACGTTTTAATCAACTTAAATTTCAATGTTTGTTTCTGCAACAGATACTAATTGTACAGTGCTGGTCCCTAAACTTCCGCCTAATGTAGTAACGCAAGATCCACGTTGCGTAGAAGACTCACCTGTTAGTTTCGATACAGCATGTACATTTGCATGTGAGGTAGGGTACCGTGTTGCCAGTGAGGAACTTCTATTGATAGGTTGTGATAATGGTGGCGTTGTCACGCTTCTACTTCCGGCTTGTGAAGGTATGTTAAGTCCCTAAATGTCAATATCTGTTGTTGTTGTTTTTGCGGAGGGGGGGGGGCGGGTTCGTGAAATTTTTGCTGGGCTACAACAAAGGGGCATGACTATCCGACTAGGAGAGGTGGACTTGGAAGTTTTCTTGGTTGCATCCATATTGATATCGTTACGTCTGTGTTGGTCTCATTGACCAACGCCCTATAGCGTCCTATGCAATAGTGCAACGTTGTAGACAATGGAATTTCACCCCCCAAAAAAACAGTTATAAAAATTCAATTCTCATTTAAAAAAGAGCACATTCCCCCAAATAATTTGTTATGCTTTATCCGTCATTGGATCCTTCATGTCCTATACGATTTGAAAGTTCACCCACCGTACCCAATCAAGAATAAGTCTTCACATTCCTGTAATATAATCAATGGGGATTTGGCAACCTCAACTTTCAGCACCATTTGCCATGGAACCACGCCATAAAAAGGAAGCAAGCACAGCCAGGATATAATCCTTTCATTAGTTATCAGTTATAATTGGCTGTTCACGCCCATTTCTTCCAACCCCCACCGCACCTGTCCTTTCAAAGAAGAGTATTTTTTTACAAGCCAAAGCATAAGCTATGAATATTCATTAGTTAGCGTGGGCGAGCGTGAAGTCCTAAAAACCTCGTAATGACGTCGGAATTTTTGCTTGGCGCGCAGCGCGGCACCAATTAGCAAAATGAGACAGTCGTATCAATATGCACATGGGTTGTTCGACTGTCAAGGGAAAAGTCAAGGATTTCGAGGTCCACTGGTTCCTTCGACAATGTAGCCTTTTGACAAGGCCCTCTCGCTGTATTACGGGCGAGCGAAGTGCTGCCGCGCTCGGCTGGCCCGCTCGCTCGCATATAACAGTGAGAGGGCCATATCAAAAGGCTAACGACAATGTAACCCACTGCTATTTCTCGAAAAATCGTCATACCACGCATATCGTCATACAGCTGGTTTCCAGTTCGAATTTTGTGTGTTTTTCATCTATTTTCCAAATAGTGTGCCACTGATTTTCTTCTATTGTCTATTCATTACTTCTTGGTGCCCTCTTTTCATTCCCACACACCCCCTCTGATTGCTCTTCTCCCATTTAACAGTCGTCACGTGCATCGTGCCTCCACGCTTACCCAATATTGTCCCGCTGATGCCAGCTTGTTCGGAAGGTACGAACGTCACCTACAACACCACGTGTGCCTTTGGCTGTGAGGTCGGCTACGATTTGATAGGGGATTCCGTCCTAACCTGCCTGGATGACGGTATTTTGTCAGGAGTAGTACCAAGTTGTCAAGGTGGGTGAGAAAAACCTTCGTCGTCTCACCCTAGGGTTTTATATCTGTGTGTGTGTGTGGTGTGGTGTGTGTGTGTGTGTGTGTGTGTGTGTGTGTGTGTGTGTGTGTGTGTGTGTGTGTGTGTGTGTGTGCGTGCGCGCGGAGGCATATCTTTTATTTTATTGGAATTAAATTTCAATTGAAGATTATTTCCTTCTACACAAACAAACTATACAAATTATTTATGGACTGAACAGCAGTGGAATTGCTCTGAATACAGTTATGTACTTTACAACATGTTTATTTGTCAAAATGATACAACATTGACGTTTACATATATCTACGAATTATTCTCTTTAGAAAAACTAACATTTCGTCTAAATCTTAAAACTATGAAACTGCTTTCCTCACTTACCGTATTTATCTGCTTCTATCTTGTAGCTGTGACGTGCGAAGTTCCCGCGTTCCCGCCATTTCTGACGTCATCAAGTGATTCATGTACATCTGAGTCGTCTGTCGACTATCCAACCACGTGTACATTCACGTGCGCGACTGGCTACAATCTGATGGGGAACTCGACGGTAACATGTCAGGCCGATGGCTCATTGTCTGGCGTGTTACCAACTTGCCAAGGTAAAGCTGAAATCCAGCGTACCATGTGA
>JZLH01S0113629.1:0-29185 GCA_001188425.1 Eucidaris tribuloides | reverse complement strand
TGGGAAGAAACGGGAAGAAACAGGGGAGAAAAAACATTGAAATATTAATTTCCCGAACACGCTTAGAAGCTACCGGCGAAAAAAAACTTGGAAAGGGCGCGATTTCGACACTATGCCAAGGTAGCAGCTGCTGGAAGGGGCGCGATTTCAGCGCTTGCCCCCTGTTTAAGACTTTGGAAGGGGCGCAGTTTTTGCACTTGCCCCGGGCGCTGCATTTCACAGATACGCCACTGCCTGGAGCTGCCCTTTCACCATGAGACATTGTGAGTTTGGGACACCCGGGTTCTTCTTATTTTTCCTCAGTATGACATCATAGAATCTAGTCAATATACCTTTTCTTATGTAATCGAAATTTTACATATTCAGATATAGACAAGTTTCATGATGTATCCCTACTTAAGTATTGCTTCTATAAAACTGTTACGATCATATTGTCAGAAATGTGGACAAAACCTTTTCAAAAATAACGAGTAATGCATGAAAATACACGTAGAAAGATAATTGAAGAATTCAGTACACATAAAATATGTGCATAATATGGTCTGTCGTTATTCTTACTAGAACGTATCCAGGAATTGAAATTAATTGGTACAATTGGTAAACTGGTCATTTAATGCCAGAAGTGTCAAGAATAGTCGTGTGGTGGGCGTGGTCAACTGAGTCGTGTCGGCTGACGTCAGAAAGTTTATCCGGATTTAACACTGTGTCATTATTTCGTGTAATGACACATTTTAAAGACGCTATATAACACTGTCGAAGACCCATTACAAGTGTCGAACTTTGCGATCTGACATATCTGACAGTGTTTGAATGGACAAATAAACACCCTAGAACACAAAAGTTCGGACAGTTATTGCTGTCACTGGTACAATAAATGCAGATACAAATTGGCACATTCATTTTTCTCAGCAGATAGGAAATTATGCAACACAGCAGTCTATGGAGGAAAGCTGGAATGGTCTCTCAACGAGTTTCACTTTTTTAAAGCACTTAATGATCGTTTTAAACTGCCATTTTTTCAGGGCTTCATTTTTAGACCATATCAGAGACACTGGTAGCATGGGGAATCATGTAGCTCAGATTTTTTAAACTGGAAAATTTGTTATACAATGCCTTTAACAAAAGTGTGAAAAATAATCTCGGCTAATTGTATTAATTTGATTGATTTTATTAGAACAACACGTGTTCCTTTGTATTGGATGGATGTAACCAAATTAGTAACGGAGTTGAAAGTTATGATTCTTTAAGCCCGACGGATGCCAACTATCGATTGTTGACACTTGTCGTGATTCTAATTTCCTTTTAGAAACCATCCCCGTATGCATTCTTGTCATTCTGGACTCCATTCTTGTATCACTATGGCGGAATTGCGAAATTTCGAACAAATAAACTCGAGCCACCGTTACATATTCGTCATATACGTCCTTGAGAGAGAATTATTTTCTCGAACACCAGATTGTTTCGCTTAGTTCTTCATGTTGACAAAGGAAATGATCACAAAAAAAAGTGAAGATGAAGAGATATTGATATCCCCTCGTGATAACCAATGACATGCACGATGGAGACATGTCACTAGGAATATTAAATTATAGAATAGAATTGATGGATTTATTTTCGATGGTGACGTAACCTTATAACTATTATAAGCGTGTGATACACATGTTCTTTATGACTACGTTGTAAAGTATGTATGAATATTGGCTCGGAATGTGTTGTAATGAATAGCAGCCTATTACATCGAACTCTGTAGACGTTGACCAGTGAGATATTCAAAATTTGGAACTCTAACTTCCTCCGAAGACATTTAATGAAATTTGAATATGTAACCATTCTCATTTTGTTTTAAATCTTTGAAATTTTAACTTTACTCCAGAAAATGCAGTGGAAAAGAAACTGCATTTAAACAAAAGTATTGATACTATTCGAAAAGGGAGAAGCCACAATATTTATGCGAATAAATCAAGCTACGATATGAAAACAGTGTGTTGTTACTTGAAGACAATTGTGTTACAGATGAATCAAATGAATGGAAGCTCAACGTTACGTTTGGAGAAACTTCACATGTAGTCATATTTTTCGAAATCTTTCAGTAACAATTAAGGCCTACACCTCATTACGAAATGTGGCTAATACTAAAAGTTACAAATTCTGTGTAATTAGTGTTTTCCGCATTCAATCCATATCGTATAATACTAAAATATATACTTACTGCCAATGAAACTACCTAATTTATTATACAGATTCAACTTTCATATTTTTTCCGCTTAATATTAAAGGTTAGTGACATGATTGGGAACACTTGAAAATGCGTCAAGAACCAAATGAGTTGAAATATACACCAACTATACAACAGCTGGAATGGATCTCCCAGCCAGTGTTGTAGTCGAGTCCGGGTCTCCGAGTCTGAGTCCGAGTCTGAGCCCGGGTCTTCGAGTCCTAGTCTGAGTCCGAGTCCGAGTCCCATGGTCTTCGAGTCCGAGTCTAGCAGTCCGAGTCCCGAGTCCTTACAATCCGAGTCCGAGTCCGAGTCCTTAGGCTCCGAGTCCGAGTCTGAGTCCGAGTCCGGGATTTTTGGACTTGAGTCCGGACTCGAGTCCGAGTTCAGTCTCGAGTCCTACAACACTGCTACCAGCTAAAAGTATTTGTCTCCAATTTGTTTACTCAAGGAGAATCAAGCGTGAAGATTCTCGTATCTTAATTTTATCCGGGTACGATAAAAATAAGACACATAGAGAGCCACACAATAGGTTTGCCTGCTACGAAAATGTTGACATTATTTATTTTACAATGAGTCAACGTTTGACTATAAGATTTTCACAGGAAAATCCTTGCATAGTTTACTTGATTCTAGAGTAGTTTCAGCCCAAGTTGAGGACTACCCCCAATCATGCCATTTACCTTTAAGGTCTGAAAGCTTATGGTATAATCAAACAACCTGATGTCTGTTGATGAATTTTATTTTCCATTGGAATTAGGAGAACATGGCGATCTGGGAAGCCTTTGAAGTAATTATTACTTGCTGTGATCTTGGGCTTCTATGGCGATTTCAGGCCTTCGGTATAAAAATCTGGGCGCTCCGTATAATTTCTTCACTTGATTGTCAGGCCCCAAGCAAGAAGGATATCGAATAATAATATAGTTGCACTCCAGCAGGTCACATTCTACAACAACTAACAGTTAGAAATTGAATGTGGAGACAGAAGGAGGAGACCAGCATATTCGCAGTGAGAACACATGCAACTGGATGAGAAAATATTGAAAAGATTAAACACTATTAATCACGCTTTGTAATTTCATAGGAATAGCAGCAAAATCATCATCTTTTGAGATGTGGAAGTAACAGATTACGTGTATTTTTTTATAGTTTTGTTTTGTCTTCAATTTGGTGACAAGTGCCACACATTCCCTCAAAGATTTCCGTCAATGTAAAATTCCATATGGCAAAACACACATCATTCGTGTAACGAAAGTCATCGGTCGTATTCTATTCCTGCACGCACGGTCATTCCCACATCGAAACTGTTCCAAATTAAAGCAATGAGTTTTATCACGACTACTCACTGCCAAAAGTCGAATAAGTTGTTCGCAATAGATGTAATCTTAAAGTATGACCTGAAATTCAGGAAGTATTCAAAGAGTAAAAACAAATGGGCTTGTCATATATTTCCATCCTGAATTTCAAAATTACTATGTATGTAACACCTTCCTAAAGAGGATGGGCTGGAGGTTTTCAAATTTCCTTAGTATCTTTTAGGTTATCGCATCTACTTTTTCTATTCTTGCGTCATTCAGTTCCAAATATAGCTTCCAGTCGCAAAAAAAAGATCGCCCCTATTTTATCAGCTAGCCCTACCCCCATACCCCAGCCGATTGTATCATAGCTCTACAATTCCTTGCTACGGCCAAGCTTGTAATCATAATACGTCTCTGTCATCATATTCATCGAGGTCACGGTTGTAATAAAGGGAACAATTGTCAGAGATAAAGAGACGTCTAATTGTTAGGGAAATGAACAACTATGCATCGATATCCCCCGGTGATCAGTTTTCGATAAATCATAAAGTGGTGCAGAGCACATGTCAAGATACATTGCACATAATTTCTCAAATCCAGTTTATTGTTCGCAGGTAAGAGTAGCTTGATAACATTAATGGCAACTAAAATGATAGATTTAGCATAGGTTTTATGCATTATTCTAGACTACTACTTGCGAAGATCCAGGTAAAACTTGATAGGCATAAAGTAACATAAGCCAACAAAGATATCATTAGGTCCTTTATGAACAAACAGCCATCAATTGGAATGAATATGAAAAAGAGTCACTGCGTCGATGTTCTTCTTAACAAAGCTTGGTTAGATTTTAGGCAATATCCTCATTGTGTTTCATTCCACAATTCCACAATTCCATTCCATAATTTGATATTTTTATGAAGTGTACTGTCCAATTTACCAATTCTGCATCTACAACCCCCCCCCCATATTGAAAATTCATTCTCTCAGAGTTTCATTTCAAATTTACTATTTAAATTGGTTTTAAGTTGACATGACAACATGACTTTAATAGTAAACACTATAGTTGCACCTTCGTTGAGACTGACTTATTAGTAACACGCCTGACTGCCATATTTGTCCCCTGAGTACCTGGTAAAGGTGCCGCGGTAATGGTCGCTCAATTCACCACCATCTGCCATTTTGTTTTCAAGATGGTGGCGGTGCCCCGGATATGGCCCCGGAAGTGAGGTGTCAACCCAAATTTAGTGAAAAGACAGAATTAGTGTCCTTTTTTTCTTGATCGTAGTAAATACAAACAGCATTTGGGTCTCATATAATCGCCATTTGATTCATCTCCCTCGTTGGTTTCATGGGTTCGATATTCCCAACACCCTTAATTCAATCTCTTTGACAATTCTTCTGCGTTTCCTGGCCAGAGACGGCATCGCGTGCAGGAATTTCTGTTATGTATAAAGTTGCAAATTCATTGTGATGTACATGGTTATTCCCACATTCATTTCATATCGATAAAAAAAACAAGTGATGTACTTACTGCCGCTGTACCGACTTAATCATGAAGGTTCAAGTTTCCTATAACTTTCATTGCATAATTTTGAGGGGCCTGAAAGCTTATGGTGCGTAAAGCGATATGACCCAATGTCTGTTGAGGAATTATATTTGTACTGCAATTAAGGCCATTTAATTAAGAGAGCAGAAATATATCTTTCACGGTCATGACGACTTCATGTTTAAATCACTGGATTATTCGAATTTTAGAATTGTACCGATGTGAGAATTAAGAAAACGGGACTCTTTTAGAAACATTGGACACATCTGGAGTAAAGAACCTGCACATGCAATGAAGACTGGAATTTTGTACACTCTCCGGCACATTATCTACCCTGATAATTTATAAAAGAAATGCAGTTTTGATGATTTGGCAACATTCTTCTGATCACATTGGCCATCGACACAAAATTTTGTCCATATCTAGAATGTTTTGCGGACGCGTCATCCGACAAAGTTGTGTGGTGTTCGACCGTCTGCAACAACCGTCGACCATGCAGGGAAACACCCAATATATTTGGCCAAATATGTTATGATTCCAGACATGTGACGTCTGGTTGTTGATTTATTGCATTGCTATTCACGTGTTTCCAAGAAATCCTGTAAAATCGTCGATTGAGTGTTACCGGTAGTCGCGAGAGGTTTGTGTGACGTTCGGCATCCAGACAAGATACGCCCAAGATCCATTTATAATTATCATAACTTACTAGTACACGAAGGGATACTGCCTGTTGATCTTACAAACATCGGTTCATGTATGCGTTACCAAACCTGGAAGGGGGGGGGTACAGTTAAGGGGCCCAAGCTCTTGATCGGTAAGAAAAACAAAACAAATGAAAGTTAAAAAAGTAAAATAAGGTGGATGTTTGGTCAAAAGGTCAACAGAAGATACGACCTATCCCTACGCCAACTGATGTTTGCTTTTTATCCTGTAAACTTTGATCAATGGGTACAAAGTTTTCACTAGGTGAAACACGAATACGATTCTGGCATTTAGACTTGTACAAAAGTACTGTAATCTCTCCAAAAGCGTCTATATAAATTTAGTACTCTTTGTCAATAAGGTAAGTGTTTCATGAGTTTACCAAAAGCCTTTTATTGTCCCATATCGCCTTTTTTTTTTCATTTTTCCATTTCATTCTTTTCATTTTGTTATGAGAATTAAGACGCATGCTTCACAGCTACGCCCCCAATTTTTTCTTCTAAAATTCCATGTTTCATATCACATAAAATACATCATCATCCATGTTACAAAAGTAATCATTCGAAACTATTCCTGTACGGACAGCCATTCCCACATCGAAACTATTCTAAATTAAAGCAATGGGTATAACTACGATCATTCAATCTCTGAAGGCAAATAAGTTTTGCGCACAATAGATGTAATCTCACTGTTTGACCTAAAATCCAGCAAGTATTCAAAACGTAAAAACAAATTAGCTTGTCTTACTTTTGCATCCTGAATTTCAAATGTATGTATGTATAGCACCTGCTTCAAAAGGATGGGCTGGAGGCTTTGTATCTGTCTATTTTCAATATGTTCTGGAATTGACACCCAAAAATCTCCGAATTAACATTCGTAAAACAGTTTTGTGCCATTCGAACCAAACGTATGCTGTGCTCCGTTTAAGGAGCTGGACAGGTCAATAAAGGACTTAACATGACAAAATCTTTGATGACATTTGGTAGATAGATGTACAAACAGTCGCATTAATATGTCACGGGACTGTTTTATCACACACGGGGCAATTAATCAATTATGCCCGATGAATGTGTATAGTGTATAATTTTTTTTTTTATATTTACCACGAAGGGCTTCTTTATTCAAATAACATAAAACAACGTAAACATGTTAATGAAAATTTCAAAACATTATGATTATTGGAAATCAATCACATCCATGAAATTATCAATTTACTTAATTCGTTCTTATGGATAACCTTTTGTTTTTTCTTGTGTGTTTTTCAATTTCATATCTAGCATCCAATTAAATATGTCTAAAACACCAACACGAAATCTCTTTTAGATAATTTTGTTTCTCTTCTTTTTTACGAATGAGCTTTATAAATTGAAAACAAATGCATAGTTTAACACCAATCATTCAAATTTGTATTATTGAACTTTATATTATAAATGAATAATGAGATTTATTCAAAAGTGTAGATTTGAGATATTTATTTATTTAAATTTTCACATATTAAACCAAAATATTGTATTGTTTTACAATCAAAGAAAACATGAATAAATACTCCCCTCTTTATTGAACGCCCTTTCTGTGCAATTACTGTATCCTAATTTCATTGTTAAATAACCGAGGTTGTAAATAAATCATACCATGAATTGAAATTAATGTTATTAAAAAGCTGTCTTGTACTTGCGTGAGTATACAATAAGCAAATACTTTCCCATGAATTTTGTTATCTTCGTCAACTTTATTGACCCAAAATGTTTCTGCTCTCGATGTTTCTGTCTTTCTTTTTATCAATCTGAATAAATAGCTTATTTTGAAAGTGTAGTAAGTGGATAGGTTTCTTTGAGGAATCGTGATTGTAGACTGCAAACAGAATTTTTTCTTTAACATAATGAAACAGCTGAAGCTTATCATTTTAAATGTTTATACCTAAATTCGTGGTTAAGAAGCGATGCATTCTGCATAATTCAGCGACATCAGTTCGTCGCGAAAAATGTACCAACTTATTCTTTTTTCAATTTACGGAAGCAAACTCATTCCTCTTTACCGTAATCTCGACAAAAATATATATTTGATCTGTATCCAAGTTATCTGATAGTAACATTTCCTTAAGCGGTATCATTACATTTAACCATAATCTTACTTTACAGATATGTTCGCCCGACTATGTTCCAGATTTCGATTAACATTCGATTTTGAATTTAGAGAAAAGTGAGTGTAAAGTAACATGCATATATTCTGAAAGTTAAAATTATTGTAATAATAAATATTTTTCTTGATCACACTATACAGTTATTAATTACATTCGTATCCCTAGCTTATTCCAAAATACTGCTAAACATCTTCATTTCCACTTACTATGAGAGTCTATCTTTGTATTTTTGAAAACCACCATTAATTTTCATGCTTTCAAATTGCTAAAGAAAATTTCATTCTTAAACCACCCTTTTGATATTCAATTAATAATTCGATTCCTTAACTTTAGCGTTGCTGAACCCACTAAAACAATTAAAAGATATTTATTGCTGTGTCAGTATATTGCCGGACATGGTGTACTAATTTGCCGCACATAAACTAATTTTGACGAGTACCGATACTTTTTAAGACAAATAATTTTACCTATAGGTATAAGATTTCTCGATTAGACACATACTAACATTTGTGTTAATTTTTTGAATTTTTCCTGACCATTCATTCAAATTGTATTTGTTGTTTTTGAGAAAAGTAGACACCGCAGAGTTTTACAAATTATAGGTCACAGGAATATAACATAAATTTGTTAGGTATTGCCTTACCGAGCCCCATAGCCATTTTTTGTTTTGTCCAATTTATATCTTCACACCAAATACTTGAAAATTCGTGATAAGCCTTTAAGCTCTTTCACGAGCGAATGTTACACTTTTCGCAAAATAAGTCATGTCATCTGGTACGCAAGACACGTAACTCCTTGAACTATTTGATATAAAATCCCCCTCAATAACGTGAATCACTCTTAATTTATTAACAAGTACGCTCGATGCTAAAAACAAAAAAAGAGCAGAAAGCGGGCAAACCTTGCTAACGCTCTGAAGAGAAAAAAAAATTATTGTGAAGTGACCGTTAACCACAATAGTGTAAAGATATTGAATAGCAGTACTGTGACCCATTTTTGAACATGTTTCCAAATCAAAAAGTTAAACACATGTCAACTAAAGATTCATCTAAACGTGTCAAACGCTTTATAGAATCTAAAACAAAAGACACCCCACAGTTTTTTTTTGATAATCAAGTAAATCTGAAATCAGTCAGTGGTTGGCATAACTATTAACTTTAATTCATCTACTTGGTCGCGTTAATTAATTGTGTAAAACTTTCTGTAATTATTGAAAGAACAGGAGCTTGAAATTTATAAAAAAATTGTAATCAACAGGGTAATTGGTCTCATTGTTGATATAGTACCTAAATCCTCTTGTTTTGTACAAAAGAGATATAATATTTTCTTTGTGAATAGGCAAAAAAATACCTAGTTAAACGCTTCATTTAGAGTCTGAAATAAATCTTTCAGTTTGACCAAAAATTCTAAAATAAAATTCGACGCGTAAGTCGTACTCGCCGGTTTTGTTTCTTTCATATTATAAGTACGTGAGTAGACTTCATCTTCTGTTATCAGCCTTCGCATAACTCAGGCGTCGTTTCAGTTAGTACTGGACAACAACATTATTAACATATTCATAAGGCCCGATTAAGCACTCTAATTTGAAAGCAATTAATTTGAATAATTATGAAACGATTTTCAAATATTTTCTTACTATTGATTCTATTCTTCTTTCTAATTTTCAATTATTCAAGAGTTTTTAAGCTGATTTCTCTCTCAATTCTCTAAATAATTAACATTCTTTTCACTTCTCAAGCACTGAACTTTTGCCTAAAGAGCACTTGGCATTCGTTGCATAGTAGTTTGTTCTATCTTAATTTTAAATAGAAATTCCTTCATTTCTTTCGTTTTACATTCATTTCAGTAAATCACTGTACTTGCTCAAGTAAACTTATTCTTGTCTCTCATTCTTTTTGTAATTTTCTCAAAATCTATCGTAAATCTTTAATTTTGATTTTACAAATTTCATACATAAATATATTTTTTCTCCGTGCTAACAAATTTTGAAATCTTGAATGATTCGTTTGACGAAAGTTTTATATTCCTCGTGTTAAATAGTGAATTGTTACATTCAAATATCTCGCCTCTTGTTTACCAAGATTGTAAGGATATTGTTACAGTACAGTGATCTGGCACCAATGCTATTGGTTATACATGCATTTTTTATGGAGGAACAGAAAATTTCGTTACCTCAACCAAAAATCAATTCTAGATGCAATAAGTAAGTGCCTATTGTCGAAATAAATGTCTTTATTTGGGTACGCTTTCGCCAAATATCACAAATTAAAGTTTCTACTAACTTTGAGAATCCTTTGGTTTTTTGTAGATGAATTTTTAACATGTATCAAAATGGAGTTACAGATAAAATCACAAAATAAAAATACAACCTCGGATTTCATTTCTGTCAATCCATTTCATACCTTTTCAAAATAACTTCTTATTCAATTTCTTTTTGGTAGGAGCGTACAAATTAACAAGACATAGGTTCTTTTCTCGCAATACGACATAAAAGCATATTTCCGACATCGCAAGTAATGGCAGGAATTCGATTAGTATCAGGATGGTAGTCTTTTATTAATTGAATCCTTTACTATTGGTTACTGAACGTAATAATGAAAGGATTCTCCTTTCCATGCTGTTTTATGACAGTTTCTATTTTCTTGTTCAGAAAAGTTTCTTGAAGCTAAAATAATATCGGCATGTCTGCTATATACTTTAAAGATAGAGATTCTTTCCAGAATTTATTATTCCGCCACTTCAAGAGAATAAAACGTAAAGGTCTTCTCATCACGAGCGTATAGTGTATAATTAGGATAGGACATTTTCGTCCTTCGTGACATTCTTGAAGAGCGGTCTTCCAGTCGTCCGCATAGTTACAAACGAGAGAGTAAACTTATGGAAGCTCAACGATGTTCAAAATGGTTCAGCATACGTAAGTTTTACTCTATCTTACCAAAAGGGAACAGTATAAGTTTCATACCACCATAATTTGTTTGAATATGATATTAAGTACTTATTATTATAAATATACACAAAGTTTTAACAGAACTATCACATCTGAGATAAATTCTGGGACTAATTATAAAACGAATGTAACTGAACACTCAAGTTTTTCAGCTTTCAAAATCCCTATGCATAGCGTGTAAAGGGGCCACGTTATTATCAGCCAGAAATTCCACATTCATTAACATCACATATACCGCACAACCCTAGTCTGATTTGAGATGATAGGTCTAGGTACAGCTTTTTATCCCTTTCTGAGCTAGCTTGTGGATGAAGTAAGATGACCAATATGATCTGTGTTCAGCTTGGGTACTTCTTTAAAGATTGTGTCAGGGATGTGCAAGTCCATTACTTCCCTTCATTATCAATACCAAACGGTAGTTTAGTACTTACAAATGGTGTGCTGAGAGTTTGAGATCCATACGTCATGAACTTGTTGTTTTATGAGAAAAACTAATAACGACATGTTACCAGAATGTTGTTCTTTCCGTGAGTTTCAATTTTGCTCAAACTGCGAATCGCGGTTATTGTGTAACGTCGGAAGACCAGCGCAGCGCACTGATTGGTCAAACGGCTAACCTCCGCACGACATTTAGCTAACGGCTGATCGGACAATTTTGGAACGGCACGTGCACGTTTGACGTCGCGGATTTTTTGAAAATGCTTCCCAGTAATTTGAAAAAGTATGAAGTGTAACCGTCCAGATTTTCACCAAAACTCAATATTTTACCCCAAGTCTCTATGAGAGGTGTTTATTTATATCAATCTTCACATTAGATATGATTTCAGCTGATTTCATTCATTTAGATGTTTTTTGACGTGCAAATCAATGGCACAATCTTTAATGTCTAGTCTACTTTGTCCCGTTGTGAGCCAGTGTATCAAAAACGTGTAAGGTGAGAAGTTTACACGAACTAAAACTTTTAAACGAATGCCGCCATTAACGTGAAAGTGGTAAGAGTGTGAAAGAGGAACGACCAGAAGACGTCCCACACAAATACGTCAAAATCGTTGATTTATCTAGTGCTGAACAGAATGCTGAGAACTGCTGAGAATAGTAATACTGTGAGAGAGGCAGACAAGATTTTACCATAATGAAGCTGAAGCAAATGACACAGACTTTCAGTATCAGCATGTAGTAGAGGCAAATAAATGAAAACTCCGGGCATACATTGAACATGTTGAAGGAGATTGGAAATCAACGGCGTCGGATCGAGGCCAAACTGTTGGAACGGAAACCCTAAATTAGTCAGGAACGTTCCAAGACGGAAATATCCAGTAGGCCCTAACACTTTAAGGGAAAACCATTGGGTTTAAACAAGACTTTTGGCTTCACCTCCTCCTCCGACATCCCGTTTCCGACGCCCGTGAGGTGATCTTCCGACTAAAAAGGGGGACGTGAACCGGGAAAACCATAGGTGGGATGCTTTGAGCAAGTGCAATTGGTACGGGGCTTTCTTTATCTCTTTCCCTCCTTGCTCTCTACGAAGCATTCCGTGTGACCTAACGCAAAAATCATCAATATATTGACAGTATCTGTGGTTACTATGTTTCACTTACGAATTTTTGTTCTGATTGATGTAAAAAAAAGTGAATATGTATAGAATGCATTGGTTACTTTTTTAGGAACCTCTCTTTGGTGTATAGGTCTGTAATTTTTAAACAGCCATATGTACAAAAGAAAGCAATAGCTTACTCTTATTATTCTAAACAGTGTCATAGCATTAAAAGACATTATTTTTTTCTTGGTCAATACGTTACTTCCTGGGGTGTTAATATACTGTGTACGCATGAAAAATGTTATAGTTCCCATGGCTATGCGCAATATGCGAACTATGAGCCTTTCGCTTCATGAACGCGTGAGGGCAGTTTGGTTACAATTCGACTTAAAATTCATGTAAAATGTAACTTGCTTGTGGCAATATTCTCTCCACAATTCAGCATGTAATTTAGTGTTAATACTAGTAATAGATTTTGGACATTTCTGACAATCACTAATTCCCATGTCTGGCTTCATGTGATTTTGTCGAGGAGATTGACTTCACCATATTACCCCCTCATCTATGCTTCTAATGTTGTGTCAATTTAAAAAAGAAAAATACTCCACGCGTTTATTTTTTTAAACCAAGTCCGTATTGAATCACGTTTATTTGAAGTAATGCATGAATATTTCTATGACATTTTAACTGATGAAGAGGTTACCCCAATGGAGCGGCCTTTACTGACAATTTCGAGTGCGCGAGAAATCATTCATACCAATAAGGCCTGTTATGAAATGTTTACTTATGGGTCGAGACCATGAAATTCAGTTCTAATTCCCTTTTATGAGCAAAATAAAGTTAGAATTAATTATCTCACATAATATAGGACCATTACTATTTGACTGGATTATTAAATGTATATCATTCTATTTTGGATGGTCTGTTTAGATGGTTTCCAGTATTGTCATAAATGACCTGCAAATTTGATTGCATCTCACCAGTTTTCAATATTATCAAATTTGGAGTTCTTTACTTTACGCCACAAAATAATCATGATACTTGTATTCTAATTATCATCCTGCAAGCCCTTCTGTCTGATTTTAAATTAATTTGCAAGCCATTTCATCCTCTCGGCCAAATTAATATTTATCCCTTTTTATACTTTAACGGCCAACTAACCATTTTCCTATCCTCGATCAGCGCTGCCTTGACACACATATCATCTAACGTGAAGAAATATGTGTGATTATTAACAATGAACGCCAATAGTGATTATAAATTAAGGTATTCGGAGATGGACCAAGGCTAATGCATAATACGCATAGGTCAGCGACCATATTAGTCTCAAAAGGCGCGATGGGCGGCGATAATTCAAAGTGTGAAAGCAACAAATTTAGCTTTTATAATCCGTGATACCCTAATTGATTGTATTGTTGTCCTCTTCTGCCAATTTGCAATATCAGATTAACAGAATAATTGTTCTCTCTAATCTAACAAATCACTCAAATTGATGCTAAACGTTTCCAAGGCATGAGCATTTCGCCATCAGTTAACCTAGATTTAGGAGGGTTTTGTCATGGACATAACATGGTGATTTATCAAGTTATACTAGAGAAAAAAAGGAACAAAATCTTAAAGTTATCAAAAACTAGGTCAAAAATATTGACAGTGTTCCTCGGGCTCACTAGAAGAGCTGATCGTATCTTTACGGTGCCTTGAGTACATAGATTTAACTTGATTCAAATTACATGTCCTGATCCACTGACCAAGGACAATGTTATATTGCTATTCTTCTCTCAAAAGTAACTGGGTAGCCCTACCAAGTGGGGTTTTGCATTTTGAAATAGAATTTGTCCATAATAACCAATCTGTCGGTTAGAGTGTACGACCGAAACTATTTGTTGAAGCTCCTTGGTCGAATCGACACTTACGATGAGGTATTGGTATAATTTCATTACAACATTTGTCTATTTAAAAAAAAAAAAATAATGTTCGGACACATTTTGCAACAGTATGTCCGATGTGATGTCCAAATTTAGTGCACTTTATTTGCTCGACTGGCTCAATACATCCCTCCAGGGAGTGGAGGTGGTAAATATCTTTGTGCAGGATTAGAACATTGTTTAAAAAAAAAGAAATGTGGAGAAATGTAACACAAGTCTCTGAGTTTGATCCACGTACCATTAAACCTTGCAGTGTAATAATTTCCAAGAGCATACAGTGGTGGATCTAGCTTTTTACTAAGGAGGGTGGTTGACGAAAAGTGAAAAAGTCACAAATTTTCGGTACAAAAGTTTGTACTCCCCCGTAGATCTGCCACTGGCATAAGTCTATCCGGGAGGTCTGTACATAATGTGTTGTGTGATATAATATGTGCTTTTATAGAAATAATATGTTATATTAATATTAACATTAGCGTACTATTTATTAATTAACAAAATGAAGTGTAGAAAGGATAGTAATACGAATACGGTCTCTAGCGATTATGTTCACGTAATAGCATAAGTCGTCAAGGGATGCAACATGCTGATATTCGCTTTAAAAGTCTTAAAATAGCATGACCAAGAACAACATAATCTTTTTTGAAATATCGTCATTACATAGCGCGTTTGATGGTCCCCAACAGAGTAAAATATACACACTGAGCTTGACACTGACGAGTTGAGACAGACGGGGGAAAAGACCCAGTCCCACGTGGGTTGTTGCCTCTACTGGGAAGGGGAAGCCCCTTCCGTAAATGCATACGCGTGACATTTAGTCTGCAGAAGTTGTGGCGCTAGGAGGTCTCTCGCTCTCTTTGAAACATACTTGTTCAAATAAAACCACGAAGATAAGACAAAAGAAAACAAAAGACTTCATTACATCACTGAATTCCCAGCGTAGTGATACGGATTTGAGAGCAGCATTGCTAATGGCAATACAAGGCAGATTCTGTAGGCTCAAAATGTTTGAAGTAAATCATCGTTTATCTTAATCAAAAGCCCATTTCACAGGGAATTGTTAACCTTAATGATCATAAAACGAAATAAGACAGGAAACATATCAAATGAAAAGGTAGTGCAAGCTAAGTTGCAGGGAATGTATTGGATATATTCAACTGCCTTAAATAATATTTACCTTGCCTAAAATGGACAGATCGATGCCCCCTTTCCCATTCAGTTCGCATTGAAAATAAGTTAATAATTTTATTGATAGAAATATTTTTACATCACTTGCTCGCAAAGTATATATTGTATGAATCGCAGACCATTCTATAAAAGCAAGTAAATTTTCAATTTCAATTTATTTCCTCAGTATAAAAAACACAATAAAATACAAACAACTGAAAATACGTAAATACAGACAAATAACATGAATGAATGACATTATACACAAATTATATTTTTCACTGAGAGGGGTGCAGCCAAAAAGGCAAACATTCCTTAAACACGGCTGACCCTGTATAGATTAAAACACATTGAAGTTATATTGGAACAAAAACGATTACATACTACAGACACAAACACGCCTAACATTTACATTAAAACATATACATCAAATGCCTACAAACAACATACTAACATAAACTATCAATACACGTACTTTAACCTTATTCATTTTGATATTGATGAAGAAAATATTTTTTAGTCGAGATTTGAAAATATTTAGTGAGTGAGACTGTTTAATATTATCAGGCAAACTATTCCAGAGCAACGGAACTTGAAGAAAAATAGATTTATGTGACAATGACGTTCTAGTGAGGGGTAGGTGGAAATTGGCAGCATTTCGTGTAGTGTAATTATGAATATTGCAATTTAATAAGAAATAATTTAAAATTGATTCCGGTAAATTCCAATTTGGTATTTATATACATCATAAAACGTTAAAATCTTGTTAGAATAGAATATTGGTTTAGTGTGAACTAAACAACACGAATGATCAATGATTCTAATTGCACGTTTTTGTAATTCATATAATCTTTCTAAAAAAGTTACAGCTGCGTTCCCCAGGCAAGGAAACCGTAATTAAAGAATAGAGCTACAATTGTATAATAAATCATTCTTAATACATCTTTAGGTAATCCTTTCAATTTATACAACATTGCAATGTTTTTGGATAATTTATTGCAGACGGTATCAATATGATTAGTCCATGACAATTTGGTATCAATTGAAATTCCTAAAAACTTTAATGATTTCACCTCTTCAATTTCACAACCAGACAATTTAATACATATTTCGTCATTATTTATTATTTTATTTGTAAATATCATGTAATTTGTTTTTGCAATATTAATTGATAATTTGTTAACTGATAACCAATGCGAGATTTTATCTAGTTCTT
The DNA here is from genome assembly GCA_001188425.1 of Eucidaris tribuloides. Classification (NCBI taxonomy): domain Eukaryota; kingdom Metazoa; phylum Echinodermata; class Echinoidea; order Cidaroida; family Cidaridae; genus Eucidaris; species Eucidaris tribuloides. The sequence goes on along the minus strand of JZLH01S0113629.1, from coordinate 12,495 downwards.
CGTTGAATTTCCTTTGCAAGGTGGAACTGTTTTTGTGAGACATAAAAATACTGGTATCGTCTGCAAATAAAATACAATTAACGGTATTAGAAACATTGCACAAATCATTTATGTAGAGTATAAATAAAAGTGGTCCCAGAATAGAGCCTTGGGGCACTCCACATCTTACATTCTTTAACTGTGAATTGATTCCATTTATGCTAACAAATTGATTGCGATTAGAAAGATAACTTTTAAAAATATTTAGTGTCACTCCCCTTATACCATATAAATTTAATTTTTGTAATAAAATATTGTGATCGATTTATCCACATCAGCTTACTTAACCACTTCTAAATAATCCATTTTTTAAGGTGTACAACCGCCAACGTAATAAACCTAATCTTCAAACAATATCAGATATTAAACTGAGAAAATTACTGTAACACAAGATTAACACTACACCAATATCTGTCTCTGAATTTGATCCACGTATCATTAAACCTTCCAATTAAAATGTACTGCATGTTAGATAAATCTCTGTTCAATTGTCAAAAAATACAGTGAATGACAAATTTGTAACAATTAATAAGCGCACTGATTTTATCATTGTTCTGAATATGTATTTTGTAATAGGCGTGACGATTACTGTCATGGAATTTCTAAAGTACAAAAAGTATACGATTGTTTTCCGAGCGTATAGGTCACTGATTCAATTGCGTTTTAACTTTGCTGAAGAGATATAGGCGTGTTGCCGGGTAATTAATCCCTTTTTGATATTTTTTTTGTTCTAAATTGGCTTTCTTTGGAATGCAAATATAATATTTGTTTGAACATGAAATTGCAGAAGATTACAAATCACATTTATTTGTTTTAATTTCTTGTGCAAGAAGTAATTGAGTGTATAGCATACACTCCAGTTACGATTACAAGAAAACCAAGCCCAAAGAAAAAGCGAGCAGACAAACAAACATATATGAGGTCTAATGTCGTTCACGAATATAAAATAACACCGGTTTGCAATTTACATTATGAATTGTTCCATACACAGTTTATTCAATATAAAACCTGTTGCAAAAAAAAAAATCGTATATCATTCACCAACCAAATTTTTAGATCTAAATAACTGCAGAACAAAATAAATACGGTATGTTGTTCCATATTAGCTCCTGGGACAAATTATTGATAGAATAATAATTTTAGATAGTATGTCATAAGGCTCATATTTTATACCATTAACATAACCTCCCAAGCTGATATATAACATATGCCTGCCTTAAACCTAATCACAAAAATGTGCAAAATACATTAGGGATATGGCCGATGATTTATTAAAACGCAATATCCGTTTTATTAAGTATGAATGCCAAAATTTCAAGATCCTCTGTAGACGAATAAAATTTCATTTTTCCCCCGCCGTTGACGTAAAATAGCCATCGTATATATGCCGCGCCCTTTCGTGCTCCCTTCATGTTCTATAACCCACAGGTCCTATTTCATCACCACAATTTAACCTGAACGTCCCCTAAATCAAAATTTCCCGTCGGTGGTCACCTATGTTAAATCATTACCACACCGGGTATCCGCCGTATAGGTCGCGGGGTGGTTTTGCCAAGTTTTAGCGTCAAGTTCTGCTATGCCCTTTTTGCTACGTTTTCACGTTTCGATCCCATGCACCACACTTTCCGGGGTGGATGTGAGTGTCCTTCAAAGTTTACCTCAACGTCTCATGCAGAAAGACCCAGAAAAAATGCAGACGATTAGAAAACTTTTATTAAGTTGATTATACTGCTAGAAGAAGTTGAGATTGAACTGTTTCATTGCACCATTAACTGTAATCGTGGGCTTTCGAACCGTAAATCATGACATTTTACTTCATGTTACTGTGACGCTATATTAATTAAAAACATTATTAATCAATTTACATGCATATTCTATCTACAGCGTATCTCGAAAAATTGTGCAAGTGAAGAGCGTCCTCTTTAGTTATTAGAAAATACTCTTGTGAAATGTTGCTTTTATCAACGTCAAGGGCACAGTCTTATAGCTTTCAAATCCCATTTTGTTCTGTTTAATTTGCTTGTTATAATATTGAGATATGTTTAGTTACAGTCAATGATAGCATCAAGCTCTATTCCCCAGTAGAAGTGGCACAATAATGTGATTCCACCCTTTCTTGTTAACAACATATCTCGAGATTAAAACAAGCAAAATAACTGAACAGATCAGACGGCATTTGAAAGCTATAAGACTATACTCTTGACGTTGATAAAACAGTTTTTTATCAAAGGCGTTTTTCCTTGCATAATTTTCTTTAAGACACGTTGAATATACATGTATCTCTCAAGCTGTCTGTCTATCAATCTTGGGGTCATGTTCTATCATTACTTTTAGCTATTTCTTGTGGCGTCAATTCAATTTCTTACTTTCATTAATACTGTAAACATGTGGCCACCTAGTTAGTTTCCTGCCCGGTCCGTAAGCATTTTGAATTCCGTTATTTGTTTCGGGGTTTTTTCACATTAAACAATATACAGTGTGTCCCCGAAAAAAGGAAACCGAGATTGATAGAGATATTTCTATATGATAATAACAAATATGACAAAAAAATCGTACATAGTTGGAAAGCATATTTTCTGTTCTTTAATTTGATACCAGTCGCAAAGATTTCCATTCACGCATGACTGAGCAAAGACAATCAGAAGGGACACAGGTAAAAATTCATTTGCACGAGCAAATTTGAAATTAAAACGGTCACGCTTGAATGTATTCAGAATATCTTCGATATTGAAGGACATTATTAAAAAGCCTATTTTATCTTCTTTCGTATGATACCTCATTTATGAAAAATGAATGATGCATGAGTGAGAAAAGACAATTTGAAATGATGGTTGTTTTTAAAAATGTTCCAAAATGCATTCATTAACTCTGCTTTCTGGATTTGGCAGCCAGCAACCAAGAAATCACCTCGCTAACAAGATTCGGAGCCTATTGTTGTGCCCGAAGCAAGATATTGTGTGAAGTCAGCTGTGCGTGAACCTTTTGTTCAGTTTGCCTCCAAAAGCTCAAAATGTATTCATACTGAAAATCACGCTAAAACGAACATGTTTTAATTGTACTTGTTCTCCGTCATACGTTATTCCTTTTATACGCATGAGGTGTCAGATAAAAGAAGAAATTTTGAATATTCATGTCAAGCTTTTATTTCGTTAAAATAATTACATTTACTACCCCGAAAATTTGTGAGTGCAAATTGAAATTTTGGTAGCATCAATATTCATTGTTTTAATTCAATCATGTGTGAGCAATGATTAATATGTTGTGTATCAAATGAAGGAAGAGAAACACAGCTTTACAAACATACCTAATTCATCTAAGATATTGTTTATCATGACGGAATATTTTTGCCATGAAAACCGGTTTTCTTTTTTCTGGGACACACTGTATAATTACATGTGGAATTGGCGGGAAATCATAATGGCTACCACAACCAAGGAGTTGATTGAGCAACTTGGTATAGTGTAAATTAACGAAGATATTACAAAAAAAATCTGGACATCGTAGGCCTACGTGTGAAATAGACTGATAGTGATGGTATTCAGGTTTGACAGTTACTAATGTGGGCTCTGGAAGAGCTTTGATCATAATGGCTCGCTGCTCTTAAACTCAATTTAAACATCCATCCTAATTTCAATCTTGGGTTAATGACAAGTGTGTAATGTATCGGACAACCATAAAAGCTGGTGAAGTTTTGATTTTAGGTAATGTCCTCCCATGTTTACAGGAAAGTGGTTCATAAAATTTACCAGTGGGAGTAGTATAAATTTCACACGCAGTATTTTTCGTTTGTCTCCTTTGTATCGTTAAGGTAGTACTTAATCGTGAATATAATCACAACGAGTTGCGTCATAGGCTATATCCGAGTTATCTTTATTGTCCCTTTATGAATCCAATATCCCCCTTCTCTAAGTAGTCTGATCATATTTACTGGTTGATTCCCAGATACCCTTATTATTGTTGTTTTCATGTAGAGAATATTCGATTTCTAGAAGCAACGGGTTAATGTATTGTGTTGTACCGCGTGGCCATATCAAAATAACAATCAATGAATGCAGCCATTTAACAACGTTTCAGTTGTTCAACCACATAATACCATGATTCAGATTCACTTAATGTTGTAGCCTAAAGAAGTCTTGTCAGAAATCATACGATGTTTGTCAGTAACTTTCACTTAGATAGTAATTCAAAGGAGCAATTTTACGATTAAGAATATGCTAGGCATTTGGAAGTTAATCATCCATTTCACAATTGAGGAGTTTCCTGACGCCATGTCAATAGACATTTCACCGTGCCCAATGATTGCGCCCACACAAATCTATACGCCTCAAATGCATTAATGCACGTATACCAATTGCCTCGTTATCACTACTTAAACTATGTCTTGCAATTACATTTTAATGTTTTCTACAAAATACATTGGCTCACATCATACTACTTCCATGTTTGATGCGAAGACGTCACAACTTTGGAAGATTTCCATGTCTAGATACCACCATACTTGCTCAAGACATTGAAAAATCAATGTGTGTGAGTGTGTGTGTGTGTGTGTGTGTGTGTGTGTGTGTGTGTGTGTGTGTGTGTGTGTGTGTGTGTGTGTGTGTGTGTGTGTGTGTGTGTGTGTGTGTGTTTGTGTGTTTATAATGTCCATGCGCGTAGGTGTGCGTTTAGTAGTAGTATGTGTGTATTTGGGTGTGGATAATAAATATGTGTGTATATTTATAATAATACCTTTGAAGTCTCGTCTCCACCATTTTATTATAATTATTATTTTAGCACCTGACGTGCTATCAACTACAATACCCAGGACTAATACATACGAAGTACTTAGGAAGAATTTCAATTAATCATCCACACGTTTAAATATTTCTTTTGAAGGGGAGAAAGCATTTTGCCTTGTTTTGTTTTTCCAATTGTAATAGGATGACTATTATATAACCAGGTTGATTTCACGTTCATTTGGGTAACCGTTACTCAGATATCGCGACGAATATGTTTCTTTTTTATGTTGAACATTTTGAATAGTAATGAACTTTGTCGTATCTGCAGTGATCATTCATTGTCATCACTAACAAAATAAAAACAACATGTACTTATGTCACCTTACAAGCGAATTCGTTTCAACAAAGATCAAGAAACTTCCACGATTCCTACTGCAAAGAATATACGTACTATATTTATATTACATGCACGAATCTTTCGGATTCTTGCCCCAAGATATTTATTAACACCAATATTCAGCTGAAGTTGAGTGGATTCACGCCTTTTCACTTATAAATGAAATTAAATTTATGAAATCGTTTGAGAGAACTATAAACCCGTACATTCTGTACGTAAAAGGAAAGCGTTCTTGTTAGGGTCACGTGAATGGAAGACTCGTGAACTTGACAGTCCGCTGTAACACTTGGGGCAAGCGTTTTCTCTTTCTTATCGGCTAACTCCATCTCTTTATGTCCCAACAGAGGATATGATAGTTTGCTGCAAACTCTCAGAATCATATCCTCCACGCTGAAATAACATATCCTTCAAGATATAGCAACGAGATACGTGAAGTAGTCCTCGCGAGAGTAGTTACTTTAATAGTTCATATTTATAGGAAAGCAAGTTTTGCTTTACATAATGCCTCAACCTACATATCATATGAACTCCGTGTTTTCTTTAAGTACAGGTCTTTACCAAATTTCTCCACCAGGGAATTTACCCAGGGTAATGTTTTTTCATCCGAATTGCCTAAGAGAAACATGATATAATGAGAAAACATACCGTGTTCAACTATGTTTATGTATGTTTCTTTTCTTCTGGCATTTGACAATTTAGTCACAACTATAAATTTAGATCAGGAAATCTATAAATCGGAGGTTTAAAGGTGTGCGATGTACCAGTTTTTTCTTTAAGTAGATATATCGATAAGGTATGACGCACTTTTTGTGAATTCATACTATGTATATTAAACAACTGATAATGTGTTCTCACTTTTATAACATGGGTCATTACCGTTTACGCGTAGTACCGATAACATTAACGAAGTCATTTTTTTATTCACGTGGAAATTTATAGTATTGTATTTGTCCCGTTAATAATATCATGAATATCGACTACGAATCTATCGGTGACGTTATACTGTATCACAGACTTATATCCGTTCAAGGTGGCCTTGTAAAGTTGTAATGAAATACGACTATCGTGATCAAAAATCCAAAAAGGATCGTTTAATTATTGCTTCAAAATTTAGTTTCAGTACTGTTTGTTAGATACTGCGTAGAAGCAGGACAACGTATTTAGAAGATCATTGTTTTTTAACAGAATATCTATCATGTGTGGCTCAATATATGTATGCTTATTACACAAATCGTTAACCTGGTTACGATGAATTAGTAATGAGTTGTTTACTGTTCAATGGAATTTTGACTCACTTTAATTCTTAACATGAAAGTTATAAAAGTTATGACTGATGAAATGTATTATTTCTTTGATTTTTATCCTTAATATCCATAGCGAATCCCCCAGTGACTTCATCACATGATAATACCCTATAATACCAAGTGAAATGTTAACATTGAAATATGAACTCTATATAATTATGATTACCGAAAATATCATTGTTTAAATATCGTTTTTATACGTTAAGTGTTAAGTTGTTCTGAGGCCCTCATAAATTTTGCCACCATGCACACGTGCTTTGGATAAAGTAAGTAGGGAGTGTTTTTGTACTGTGATGCATTTGTATATAGAAATGTCTCTGTAATATCTCTCTGATTTGTGTAAGTGGGTTTTTTGAAAGGGATGGGGAGGGGTTGAATCGCGATGCCCCTGTCTTACATGTTAATCCTGGTATCCAACTGGACGACGGAATGAAGTGTTTGTCCCAACGAACAAACGCAGTAATTACGATTTGAAATACTTTTCCAAGATTTGGTCGCATCCACAAAACCATGTTTTGTGTTAGTTGATTGTTTATGTTCATTATAAGGGTACTGATGCAATTAAAATGTATTCCATATGGCTTACTTAACGGTAATTGAAAAAAAGTTTAACTCTTTATAATCCATGGATAAGTCACTATATGGTCCATGTTGATATCCAGACTATAAGTATGGTAATGCTTACCCTTAGTTAAAGTGATAGGCTAACATTGTGGAGCTTCAATTTAAAAATTTGTCAAATTTTGATATCTGAACTACATAGTAGTGTTCATATGGACAAATAAACACCCTAGAATACAAAAGTTTGGAAAGTTACACTGCCAATGGCAAGTTATGCATGAATAAACAATTAAAACTCTGGGCGAGTTTAAATGGCCTAGGTGTACACACAGTAAGTGTAGGTAATGGGCAGGTAAATTCGATCAACTTACGATTTTCACTTTTTTAAAGCACTAAATAATCATTATGAAATACAATTTTTTTTCAGGGCGTCGTTTTTAGACCTTATCAAAGACAATGATAGCATGGGGAATCATGTAGCTCAGATTTTTAGAACTGTGGTAAATGTTAGCCAGTACCTATAACTGAGTAGTAACACAAATCTACAGGTTAACTTATCGATAGTGAAATATTAAGACGTTCCTGAATTAAAGATACAGCTTATAAGTGTAAAGATTACTTTCACTATGTGGAATTAATTGAGTAACTTGTGTTCATTCACATTATCATTTTGTGTTGTATAAAAGTTTTTGTCTGTTTTTATATGAAAACTGATACCTTGGTTTCAATATACTTTAAATCATTGTTTAGTTGACTAATCGTCAAATTTAATATCAGCATGTATTAGTCACAAAGTGTTACATAAACTTTCAAGTTAGGTGTATAATTAATATTTTGCCGGAGAGAATGAGTGCGAAAATCCCTTTTAACGGTAACAATGACGACGGGAAAATGGATTTATCTTCATATCGAATAAACTTTTAACACTAAAAGGATTCGAATTAATGAGTAGTTTCGATTGTTTAATCCTTCCGAAATGATAAAGTATATGCCCTCGAGAATACGGGCGATAATACACGATATCCACAAGATCTAAACAATCATTGGAGGATTGCCCAAGTGCTATTTTAGGATACCAGAAGCAGCAAATGAGTTGCGCAGGTAGCAGTTGCTGATTTTAATCTTGAACAATGTTTGATCGCGTTGTGCATTAGAATGTGTCTATCCAGTTAGTCAATGTTTTCTAACAATTTCTTTTTAAGACAAAGGACGAAGTGTGAAGTTGGTGAGTTGGGGAAATCGGCCAAAACAACGCGACAAGTACAGACCTAATTATATTGATAATCATGTTGTAAAATGCACCCTGTTTTTAAGCCTCCTCACACTGCTTTAATAATTGAAATTTGCCTTCCTATATCCACAAGTCAATTGCAAGAAGAATATTGTCGGTTTATTCATTCATTCATTCATTCATTCATTCATTCTCATTTCAGTTTTAATCACCAAGGATAACTTATAAAGCCTTAGATTGGCGTATTTCCAGTGGGTCCCCTTTTTATGAGTACCGCAGATGTGAGTACTCATGCAGGTATCAAGTCATAGCGGGATAGGCAGGTGGCCACCTCACCGGATTAATTTGCACCCTTCTCTTTTGGATGAAGTCTGATGGGTTCTTTTCCGTGCTAAGGCGTTGATTTCTTTATCCAGTCTTCATGTTCTATCAGAGGGACGAGGTGTTGAGATGAAGTGTCTTACCCAAGGACACAAACGCTATGGCGTGGACTCGAACCAGGGATATCTAAATTGAGAAATCAGGGTCTTATCCACGTAGCCACGACACAGCAAATCTTTTACATATACCCTTTTTCATAGTTAATCCTTTACCAAACCCAAAATGAATCTGTGTAGAGAATTTCAAAGTAAGAACCATTTCGATGATTTCGACTGTGCTAAGTTCACCTGAAGCTGACAAATATGAATACATCATTGTTGTAGAGGAGATACAGTATGTATTATATCTTGGTAAGTTATGAACTAATGTTAAAGTGTATGTGCAAAAATAAAACTAATTCTATTTCGGGCATGGGTTACACTAATAATTGGATAACATGACAGACACCCCCACATTGCCAGATGTGTAACGGCATACTTCCTCGACATTTTTGCACCCCTATAATATGCCGAAGTTAACAATGTCCTCTGGGAATTGTCCTTAGTAGTTTCGACGCACATGCAGACAGACAGACTTGGTATCTCGCGACATCACCTTTCGTTCGTCTAGAGTCTGGTCAACCGCGGGGTAAACGTACGTGACTTTGGTAACCTTTGAACCAAGTGGTCTGAGGCACCCGCAATTATGTATTAACTCAACAAAAAGCTGTCTTTCTTGGTGGTTATGTATTACATAACAAGCAACATGAGTTTTGGTATAACAGATATTTGTGCGACCTTCGTTGACTGAAACACAAAGTTGTCTTACTCAAATACTCTTCTCACACTTATTTCAGATCAAGATTATGAAGGAAATTGAATGTAGAATCTCAATCATTACCCGTCAAAGATCATGTTCACAACTGGTATAAGTTTAAACCAACCGACGTAGTTGCCATCGAACCTGTATAAACTTACTTCACGGTGCAACCTTTTGGATAATTCTCTTGTGCATCAGATTGGTCGGGGTAAAACTTTGACGTCAAAGCTCGGCACGCGTCCAAACTCCAGTAATCCAACTTCCAAAAGAAAACTCGTTGATAAAAGAGCTACCATATCACATTGAATTGAAAGAAATGACACTGAGAGCATTGAGTCAGTCTTGGAACCAATTACCCTTCATACAGACGAACATTTGGAGTGCTGACCCTCTGGATCAATGACCCTTCATACAGACAAACATTTAGAGTGCTGAACCTTTGGAACAATGACCCTTCATAGAGACGAACATTTAGAGTGCAGAACCTCTGGAACAATGACCTTTCATAGAGACGAACATTTAGAGTGCTGAACCTTTGGAACAATGACCCTTAATAGAGACGGACATTTAGAGTGGTGAACCTTTGGAACAATGACCCTTCATAGAGACGAACATTTAGAGTGCTGAACCTTCCGTAGAAATGACCCTTCATACCAATTTCCAGTTGGAACATCGAACCTTTAGACCAATGGCGTACAGGCCAAATGACATTGAGAACATTGAGTCTTTTAGTATTTTGACCAACTATCCTTCATACAGACGAACATTTGGAGTGCTGAACCTTTGGACCTATGACCTTTCATACTATGAACATTTGGAGTGCTGAACCTTTGGACCAATGACCCTTCATAGAGACGAACATTTGGAGTGCTGAACCTTTGGACCTATGACCTTTCATACAGATGAACATTTGGAGTGCTGAACCTTTGGACCAATGACCCTTCATAGAGACGAACATTTGAGTGCTGAACCTTTGGACCTATGACCTTTCATACAGATGAACATTTGGAGTGCTGAACCTTTGGACCAATGACCCTTCATAGAGACGAACATTTGGAGTGCTGAACCTTTGGACCTATGACCTTTCATACAGATGAACATTCTGGAGTGCTCAACGTACGGACCAATAACTTTTCATACGGACGAACATTCTGGAGTGGTGAACCTTTGGACCAGTGACCCTTTATACAGACGAACATTCATTTGGAATGCTGAACCTTTGGACCATGACCCTTCACAATTGCCATTCGGAATCTTGAACCATTGGATCAGTGACCTTCAGAAGTTCAGACAGATGATCATTTGGAGTGCTGCATCTTTAGACCAATGGTCATTATACGACCGAATGCTATTCAGAATATTTCGACCACTAGACCTTTAGGCAGATGATCATTTAGAGAATCGAATGTGTAAACCAACGGCCCTCGTGGTCAGTTGCCATTCAGAACATTGAGCCTTTGGACCAATGACTCCTCAAACAGATAAACATGAAGAAAATTCTCGAGTACAATCAAACCAATAACCCCCAGGCTGTTCATCATTTGAAATAGTTAACATTCCAACTTGGTGCCACTACGGATGAAAATTGAAACAATCGAAACATACGGATCATTCAATCTTCAGGTTGTTGAACTTTCAGAATATTGACCCTCGGAAATAAGGATATCGTACCTTCGGACCTTCGCCTATTGAGAGTAATATACCCTCTGGAGAATACATTTTGATTCAATGAGCAATCCGAATCTGGAGACTTCAAGCTAATAAACCTTCCTCCCTGATGGACGTTGGAAATAGAGAAACCGCGCACCAATTACGTTTCAGGCCGATGACCCTTCGGAGCAATTGACTTTTCTGCCAATGACCGATGAGCATCCGAAATATTGAACTGTCGAATTAAATGAACCTTCAAACCTGTTCACCATCTGATCCTATATATACAATCTGATTAATCGAGCCATTAATGGTTAGTGTTTAATGTGCTACTACAAAATGCCGTCAAACCACGCTTCCTTATAAAGTGTCAAGGTGATTAGCACTTCTGTGCAATCTTTCCCTCTATTTAATTTACCTAGCTATTTTCTCCAGCGACACAGACACGGAATTATTGTTATATTATTGCCGAAATTTCGCAATTAATAACCGAGTGCAATGACATAAATGAAAGAGTATCCACAATCCTCATTGTATCTACTCTTTCTTCTTCTCCTCCTTCTCTGTCTCCTTCTTCTTCCTCTTCATTTTCTTCTTCCTTCTCTTCTCCTTCTCCTCTTCCTTCTATTTCTTTTCTTCTCTTTACAAGTTCTGCAATTATTTCTTTACCTCATAACCTTGCATTTAAAGTGTATCCAAAAACCAATGGAGTCTAGGGGTTACCAGCAAGGATAGAAACCAGAAGTTGAGCGTAGACTTAAGCCGTGAAGTGACAATTGTTCGGTGAATATCAGTGATAAAAATGCACTGTGGGTTGTGACGCATTTAGTTATTGTAGTATCCAGGGACTTTCTGCGTGTGAGGTGCGGAAAGTAATATCGGTATGCTTATAAGTTTCTATGACGTATGAACGTGCTGTTTCTTTTCTATATATCTTGTGGGTAGGATGTTGCGCAATCTGCACAAAATACGAATCTCAGATACTAGAGAATAGTGAAACTATTTTGTGGTACAGACGTGACCGCAAACTGATATCCAATTTTTACATTTATAATACATTTAGGTGTCAGAGATTGATGCTAAAATAGCAAGGAATAATATTGACCAGTTCCTGTTGAATGATTTTAATCAACAGGACACCAAAGTGACACGTCATTTTTGAATAAATCGATTTCCCACCTGCGGGAGTGACGCATTGCATCTTGGCACGACTTTCATTTCAGTGGGATGGGAGAGTGCAGGCGGCTTGTCGAGGCTTCCATTGCGTGAAATTTGCCTAGTGACGCCACACGTAGGTTTCGAAGAAGGAGGGAGGGAGGGGGACGGTTCCCCAATAAATTTGGGATGAGCTGCCAATTTTCAATTAAGTTTTTATAACGTGTTGTAATGAATGGTAATTTTTCTTCTGTCTTAATT
>JZLH01S0113619.1:8545-22885 GCA_001188425.1 Eucidaris tribuloides | reverse complement strand
AATACGTAATACAAAGTAATTCATGAGGAGCAATATACTATGCATAACGTATGTCCAAACAACAGTATATTATAAAATGAGAATTTGGGTCGACATTTAGTTATGTATTTCCTGTACATTGTTTGTATACGTATTCATGCATGCATGTATTTGTGAGTGTATGTTTATGTATTAATTAATTATTTAATTAATTAATTAATTTATTTATTTATTTATTTATTTATTTATTTATTTATTTATTTATTTATTTTGTTCATTTATCGATTTATCCATTTAAATTTTAGGTTTCTGGTTTGTATTGATTTATCCAATTGAATGAATGATTGATTGATTGATTGATTGATTGATTGATCGATTGAATGAATGAATGATTGATTGATTGATTGATTGATTGATTGATTCGTGTCATTGTTGCAATGTAGTTATCTTTTGAAACATGTACTCAAAATTTACAATTAGCGTAAGATCTTTTAAACACGTTAACTTTAAATTGAAATACGGTGGGCATTTGCTTTAAACCCTTCACGATTTAGGAACATAGTATCGACGCAAAAGTGTATGTACTGCATTATCCCCACCATTATTGTATGTATTAATTCAGCTGTGACTCTGCCGCGATCCCACTCAAGGTATGATGTTTCCGATGAAGGCAGGAGTCAGCACGAAAGTTGTTAATATTTGCATTCCCCTCTTATCTACTACACAAACGGTGGCGAAACCAGAAATTTACAACGGGGGGGGGGGGGGGACAAAATAAGTTTTGCTCGAATAACGCAAACAAATATCTATATAATTTAACCTCTCCAAAATGGGATATAGGTATGGGTTATCCTTGTTAACTATTAACCAAACTTTAATACTTTTTTACGCCGATCAACAGGGGGCCATGACACCTTTGACACCCCCCCCCCTTGGCCCTTGGCTACACCTACGTGCTTAACTTTTCCTTGTCACGAGGATGGCCGAGTGGCGACGTGTCGGAGTGTTCCTTGAGGCTGACGGGTAGGGTTGCCGCGTAAATTGTGGAGGGAAATGGTGTCGAACGACCCGACAGGCATCGGGAAGGCACGGGGTGTTAATTATTTCCCCAACATATAACATGCATGATGCACGTATCCGTTCTGGCGAACCGTGCGATCTGAAGTCGAAAGCTATTTCCTTTTTGTCAGCTGAGCTCGTCAACATAGAGGAATGGCCGACGGACGTGGTCCCTCAATCAGAAATATCACGACACACCCCTCCTAAAGACAACTGTTGAGTTTTGGATTACCATGGGATGCTCAAGTCCATTAGCTCCTTTGACCACATGCAATTTCGTGACCTATATCGCAAATAGGCGTTGTTTGGGGGACGAAGTACTCTAAAAAAATATGCATGGTTTGTAGGATACATGTACCATGTAATTTAGTTTGTTATACATGTATAGTTAATTTGAACACGATTAAATACGTGTGATCAAGAAGAGTCCGCTTTTATCAGGTGTGTAGATGAAACTTACAGAAATATATTGATAGATAACAAGAAAACGGAAAGATAGAAACTATAAAAAGAAAAAGTAAATTGACACACTTTTCTTTTTAAAATCCCATAGGAGCATTTAACTAAATACATGAACATTAATTGACTAAAACCATGGTTTTTCTTCAACAAATGACTCACAGAGTGATGAAAGTATAACAATGTGCCATACAGTTGAATAAAATATGAAATCATGAAATTAATTAAACATTTAAATAAAAAAAGCAGAATGTTCCACTTGCAAACTTAGTCAGTAGATGAATTCATGATGTTATTTTTTATTGAACATACGAAATTATTCTTCATACCATTTGAAAACAAAAGTCATATATCTCATTTTTATATAATATATCCACAAAAAGGTGATCACTTGAATGGTTTGAGTAAGTACAGTCATAGATTTGTTAACTGAAAAGTTAACTTTGGTTAAGAATACATATCTGGGTATTTTGGTCTTCATACAATCCTACTTCATTTCGTAGTGATCATCAACCTTATTTACATTAATCTATTGTTGTATATTGTTGATATATTTATGATGTTCCCTATCGCATTTATTTGGTTTGATTCCGATACGTCTCTTCGGCTTATCTTGTCATATTTAATGTGTTTCTTTTATTTTTTCATGTCAGTTTTCTGTATTATATTTTTATAGGAACAGAATGCAGTAGGCAACAATATTTCAATGCGCTTTTTCAGCTCCTGTTAAATTGTGTATATTTTTTGTATGGTTTGTATGAATTTGACGAATTTAATAATATCAATCTCGTGCATAACACTTGTCACTTCTTATTAAAGTATTCGAAAAACACTTTGTAAATATGGCGTTGAATTGTCAAAGCCGTTGGAACAAGGTGACGAAATTTCCAAAACTTTTATTCATTTGGGGAGATATAAAAAACAGATTCCATGTTGTACATAATAAACTTTTGCAGGGATCTTAAACTAAATCATAAAGTATCACATGGTGCGAAACTCCTTACCAACTGAATATAATTATGTCATTATGGTATCGAAATCGTCTGGATCGTAGACCTGATATGATAACCAACTTAGTTTCTCGTTTACGTTTACAAAACGTAATACACTCAGTATACATTTATTTTGTATTGGCGCTTTTTAGAAGCTCAATCCAGCTGAGGGTAGGCTACTAATGCTCTTGGTGTAGACTGTATCGGTAACTGTAATGATGATTGATTCTCTGTACCAAAAGAACGAAGACCGGCAAAATACAACTAAATGCATCCATGAAAATAATTACTCTGAAAAGTATTAGAATTATACGTTCATCCGCTCATTACCGGCTATGTGGGCTTCGTGTTTCACGTCGTCGACTGATCGCATTGACGTTTTCATCCAACTCAGTCATTATCTTAGTACTAAACTCGACCAGGTGTTTACAAATCTACCCATAATGCCCCATTAGTAACTTCTTTAACGTGACCTTTTAGGGACTTACTCACTTGACGCATTAATGGTGAAGATGTTTTTGTTGAATTTTCATGGAAGACTTTGATGCATCGCCACGTATTCTAAGGGCCGCGGTGAGAAGATGGGAAGATAACACATGGCGGAAGCGGAGGTAGCGTAAGGGGCACGACAATAAAATTGCCAGAATGTGCTTTCCCATACACTGCAATAATCTGGGGTGTTAACCCGTTGGATACTAAGTACGAGACATCTCGGGCTGGGTCTATGGAAAATGCGTATTACAGCGAATCAAATCGTCTCCAACGGCTTAAATCCATCAATATTGTGTTTCTCCAATATATATACACCAGACGGTGTTGCATTTCAACACCCACATGTATTAAGACCAAAGTTAGTATTTTTAACACAAAAATATTAACTTTAAATTAACACCATCATGTGGTACATGTAGATGTATTGATTGGCACCACAGGTGTTAAATTTGACACCCCGGGTTGTTTGTGTGTTGTAAAATGTTACAAACGTCGTGGAATTAGTAGGATTCAGAAACACTCTACCAGACACGAGCAGATGAGGTAGATGCTCCTTGCACCACCCGCATCCCGAGCCGTCACTGCTAAGGAGATTGGGGCATTTCGTTTGAAAAGACTTACTTCCGACGAGGAAAATATACGCGCGCGAAATACATTAGTCATTAATGGTGCGACTGACCTACAATTGCGTGGGGCAGTCACCTCTTTGCTTCGAGTGCCGAGTTCGCATATTAATGTCTTTAAGACAAGAGGAAGATCACATACCAAGATAACCAATTAAGTGGGTCATAAATACTGACTATGAAGTGGTTATTTACACCCATTATCTGAGGAGGAAATGTTGTCGAGTGGATAACGTAGACGCAAACATATCAATTCTGGTCATTAAAAGAGACTTCCTTTAAGGTGTAACCCTAGATTGACCTCCTTTCCTTGTTACATGTGCAAGGGTCAAGTAATCAGCTAATGTCAATCATCGGACATTAAAGTGAAGTTAATTGAAAGTAGTGATTTAAAAAATAAGTATGTGATGGAGTGGTAACTATAAAGCTTAAATTTATATGTCTGATCTGTTACTGTGGATGTACCGTAATGTACAGTGTGTCCCCTAAAAAAATGGTCCAATCGGAAATTATTTTTTAATATATGAAAATCATATACAACCTAGTCAAGTTGGGTATTGTCATAAAGCTAAAAAACATACTTTCCAGTGCAATTTATTTCATTTCATTTGGTTGTGTCAATCCTGAGATATATTGAATTTTCTGCAATGACGCAAACTCGCGTTTGTCCCAATATACTATATGTGCTATACATGTACATGCAGGTTCTCCATACAATGAAACCCCAATGAGAGTGTGAAAAGTATTGTGTAATCGTTCAATTTAGCTGAACGAACAGATTTTTCAGGCTGTACATGAACATTTCTGATTTCCTATATTATTTGTAGTTCAAAATGGGTACATAACTTTGACAAAAGGCCTAAAATGAATGAGGTGTGCAGATCATCATGATATCAATGTGAATGAAGTCTGGTAAACAGAAGACATGTTTAATATCATTTCAATGCCGAGTAAGTGTTATTTGATTGATTGATTGATTGATTGATTGATAAACACATTGAAAGACAAAATGCATTTCTCATTTGTTTTATTATTGAATTTTGTACTTCAGTTTTTATGAGCTCTGTAAGTAACAATACCACCACTTCAAGTGCCATTATGACCATTACACAAAAGTGGGAGAAACGTGATTTTTCCTGACTGCACGAAAGTAATCGTAACTTTTGATTTATTAACATAAATTAAATGGGATTAACTTTATCGGAAGGAAAATTTATTCTGCTTTAATATAATGCCAAATACACATACCTTTTGAGAAAATTACATACCTTTAATAATTTTCTCCCGATTTACCATTTTTTGGGGGACACACTGTAGTGGGTTGTTCTATACCTTTCATGCGTGAGAGACGAGTTTGATTCCAGCTAAGCGCACGTTCGTCCTGCAAGAAGACGATTTATCCACGTCACTGCTCCGCACCTAGGATTGTAGTAGGGTGGAAACTGGGGTAATAAAAAATGCAGCGCCCTCTGGAAGAGAACAGTGCTTGTCACTGAAGAGGCTACCCTACATGGGTGAATTAGGCGCTATTATAATAGTTTAATCACTTTTACTACTATTACTACTACTAAGGAAGTTCCGACACGGTGAACTAAAACGAAGACCTGCTGGACACATGTAGAAAGTACGAATCTTTACTGTGTAACTGTTGAACCATTTTCTTAAACATGATTTTACAGCAATCATCAAATAATTATAAGTGTGATGGAATACTAGCTACATACCTTTTATGTAGGTCTCATCTGCTCCCCCCCCCTATTAGACTTTGGTGTAATCATTATATTGATCATAATTAGATGTGAAAGAAGATGAATGTGCTGCCATGGAGGACCATTCTTGTACACGAGTGTACACAGTGGTGGATTCAGATGATTGAAATGGGATTGGCCGCCAATTTCTTTCGGCCAGTCGCCAGACGGTAACGAAGTAACGGTGTGCATGTACGTCACGTGCAAAATCTGGCTGCGCGTAAACCGCGACACTCAAATTTTTCGGCCGCGGCAGAGTTTTTAAAGGTATAGGCTATAAATTGATTACGTTATTTCTAACCTCATCTGGGCTCTGCTGTCGGTAAAATGCATCAAAATAATGCAAATTTGGCGTTTTTCAACTGAATTTAGCATGTAATTTGGCGTTTTGAGAATCGGAAAACCTGGCAACCCTGATGTGATCAACCAACATTATGAGTCTAATCCTGTGACCGCCAAGACCGTGTTAGATTTCATCCTCGGATTCTTCGGCCTTGCAAAATCAAGTTCGTTCATTCACACGTCATCGCGTCGCCTTGTTGCGATCACACACTATTATATCGCTATGTAGAAATGGAGTGGGGTCGCGATGATGTATACGAAACAGAGACAAACAAATTTCACCTTGCACGACAGCCCGCCCTTTGACGGGGGATCCAGGGACTGGCCCACCCCATTTCCGATTTAAATCTATTAAACAAAGTTAACTTTCGCGTCAATAATATCTGAGGTGTTTTACGACCTTCGAAGGAATGTCATGAATTCTTTGTGATGTTCTCCATGAAAATCATGAATCCGAAACATAACAACCATTAACATACCCGCATTATCCCTCATTGAAACAAGTCATGCATCCGCCCTTATAGCTTTCTCAAGACAGTATCTGCTCCCGCTAACCTTGTATGAAAAAGGGTCTCACTGCTGTTGTTGTTTTCCGTAGTAACAGCATCGTTGGTTCGTGAATATATGAAAAAAAAATCACTGTTTGTCGAAAAGATGAAGAGTAGGAGAGCGTTCAATTTATCGATCGTGGTTATCTCTTCAAAGAAAAGAGGGTTTTCAGATTCTTTCTGGATGTGTTGTTATCGGCTTTATAGCTCTCACGATCTGAGGAGTTTCGGTGCACGTGTACAGGTGGGTATGATGTACTTGTGACTGTATTGTGTGAAGGTGAATATCGGAGTAGATTTTCACAGTAGATTCCGGTCGTTGGTACACTTGCCAGCTTACAAGGTCGCTACATTCGTTACTACCTAACCCATTGGAGACGAATTAATTTCATATAACACCCATTTTCTATAGACCCCAGCCCGAGGTATCTCGTACTTGGTCTCCAATTGGTTATGAAGGCGTGTGCAATGTTGCAAAACATAATGAAAAAAATGTGGAATCGCCACTTTTTTGAGAGCGTGAATAGATCTGATTCTCATGCTACTTCTCTCTGTGATAAGGTTTGAATTAAACCCCTGAAAATAAAATTTCAGTTAAGAAACGATCGTTAACACTTTAAAAAAATGATAGTAAATGAGCGACCATTCAAGTTTTCCTCATAGACTAGTACTGTGTTACAAAATTTTTGGTCCACAGGACATAAATTCATGCAGGGGCGCCGATCCATTTTCTGATTGGGGGGGGGGGCAAAAATAAGAATAATGTCAATAATTTTCGGTGCGAAAAAATTGTGTATATGTAATATTATAAACTGCATTCATATATTCTTGTTCAATGATTGCTTAAAAGTATGTCACATGATGAAAAATAAACACATTACCGTGCGAGTCTGTGAGAAAGTACTATTTACGAATCCGTAAATAGTACTTCCAAGCCGTAAATAGTACTTCAAAGCCGTAAATAGTACTTCAAATCCGTAAATAGTACTTCAAAGCCGTAAATAGTACTTCTGTCGCAATATCGGAGCGATCTGATTTGCTCCACGATTTGTTCGATCCGTCAGCTTTTAGCCAATCAGAGGGGAACTCAAGCTGGTGTATACCAGCAGCGATTATTCAACTCACAACGAAACCGCGAAAAAACTCGGGAAATATTGAATTTTTATTATGAAATTTAAACAATGGTGCTGTAAATGTAACACTATCGGAAAGGTATGTAATTCCCTCTTGATATTATGCATTTTACTCAATTCATTATGTCCTAGTTTTTTCACAATAAACTTTTATAATATTCGTCCACGGTCTTGCCGCTCCCTGTACACTAGCTGCAGCTGCTATGATTGCACAGTTAGCGAATGACATCTATCTGGCTCATTTTGTGTCAGCGATATCTGGACAAACTGGACGTCTAACTTACCATCATCGGCAGATGTTACGAATCCGGCGAGAATGTTCACCGCATGAGGGCAGCAGGCAAGTCGCCATTACTGCCATGGCCCACTCAACTGTAGACCACCGCGGTCAGTACAATTTCCACACGAATGAGCGAAGTATATGCCACTGGTTATTACGTAAATAAGTCATGTCTTCACAAAACTTTCCGACGGCTTTTGAAAGTTTACAACGTTTTCCTGAAATTGATATCATACATGTATTTGTTATTATCCTAATTCGCAAGTATGTTTGTTTTTGCATTCTCGCGAATCACCACATCGCGCAAATAGGCTGCATATTTAATACACGTAATGCGCAGTGTCAATGTTAGCAATCCGTTTTTGTGCGACGTACCACTGTAGCATTCCTGCTCGACACGTATCATTTTGCAACTTTTGCATGAACCCTCATGGAATTTCATTGTTGATTTATAATGCGTAGGCTTTCATCCCGTATGTAGAAAAACCTACACGTACCGTACCGTGATACTAAGTTTGGTTGATTTATAATGCGTAGGCTTTCATTCCATATGTAACGTTAGACCTAGGTCCTGCCTTTATACGTGTACCGTACCGTGTCCGTGATCGGTGAACGTAGCCCGCCTGGTGTACTTTCTTCGCGTTTAATTTGGGGTGCTGAATTTATCGTAACTAGGCTCCAAAAATTAATAAAAAGGATAAATTTACTTACCTTGATCACTATTTTGTGGTCACTGACGTACATCGACTAGATGTTAGTTTCTGGAATTATTATTGACATACAAGCTTGACACACAGTGCATGCACGTATATTGGTATTGGCTGATTACCCCGCGGACCATGGTAGTAATGGCGTCGCCGATAGAGGGCCAAATACAAAAAATGGGCCGTCGGATTCGTTTATATACAAATGAAATTAAATTGTTCGCTATAAATTTACCGAATATGAACTACGGGTGAGCAACACAAACGCACGACGCTACATAATTTCCACGAACTTTCGGAACTGTTGCTACATATTGCTAAAGAACACGCTACTCCATAAGTAGCTTTGTGTGGCTAAATTGGATAGCGCGATTGCGTGTTTGACCCCCGGTTCGATACTCACGTAACGATTTTGTTTTGCATGCAGCTTTTTTTTGTCAATGTCTTGGGGAAAAATGTCGCACGCCGGACAAGCACTGTTCTGTACGGTAAGCAACGTTAGGCGTTACTTTAGGCCCTAGTTAATTGTGAATAGTGACATTCCACTTGTGATATAGGACATACAACGTTAACGCCGAGTTGACGTTAACGGTTTACGTGAAAGTTAAAAATACATTCATTTATTGACATCGTTTAATCAATCAATAAACCATGAATATATGAATGTAGTTTATAAAACAAATATGTACGGCCTTCATTCGAGGCTCTAGTTCAAAACTATGGTCCCTCTGTGACTGTAGTAGTACGATTTTGCTGAGGGGCTGCGCCCCTCAGCAAAATCGTACTATTGCAATCACCTCGGGCCTATAGTTTTAACTAGAGCCTCTCATGGCCGTACATATTGCATTTTTTTTTAAACATATTTATACAGGATTACAAGTTCAGTTGCGAACTGTTTTACATCAAGGTCCTGTAGTAAAATCGTTACAAAAATAACAAAGGTCAGAAAAACCAGTTAAAACAATCAATAATATCAAAACCTTTGCCAGCAAGTTTATTTATCGTTATTAAAAGCAACAAAAAATAATTAATTTTTACAAATTAAAAAAAAAATAAAATGAGACGCAAAATAGGAGTACGACTTGCAGGTTCAGCAAAACACAACATTTCACCAAAATCATACAATCAAGTGCATACGACAACATTCAATCAAAAATTACACATAGAAAGTACAATCACCCCGGGACAAAGGGGATTAAACTACAGGGAAAAATCAGTCACCAAGATCGACACACCACAATAAGCAAACACAAACATCCACACACCCATCAGCCATTCTATTGCTAACCTGCAAGGCGATCTTAATTTCAAATGAAGCGATTAAATTGGCGACGTAAAAAAAAAGATGTTGCTGAGAGGACACATTATTGATTGCTTTCTGGTTGGACATTAACATAAGAATGAATTAAAAGAACATTTTCTTATACATGCTCTTGAAAGATGTTAAGAAGTAATGGTGTTTGCATTGTATTTGGTAGTGCATTCCATCGTTACTCTCCTGCATATATGAACTGTGTTTAAAAATTCTTTAAATTATTGGTTTCGGTTATTACAACATTTAAAGTATCAGCTGCTCTGGTATTAAATTATGTCTTGTTCAAACAGAAAATGCGATACTATTGCACAGACGGTGGGTGCCAGACATGGATACATTTAAAACATAATAGTTGCAAGAATAGTAATCCCTTCGTTCTTCAACTGTTTTCCATTTTTTTAAAGATCGAAATATATCAAAACCATTTACAATTTTCATAGTCGTAATTACAAGTAACAATACGTGTGCTCGTCTTTTGTAAACGCATTAATATTTCTTGTTTTTTGAGAACAATTCCCCCATACTGAACACGGTAGTCAAAACAAGGCTGAATAACAGTTTATAACTAAGATTTAAAGAATTAAAATCAGATACTGACTCATTTTACGTAATGAGAAAATCTGTTTTAGCAATGGATTTGGTAAATGTGAACATGAACATTCCAAGTGAGATGATTATCAATATCAATACCTAAATACCGAACATGTCAACCTGTTCAATCTTATCATGACCTATGGATATATTTAAATGCATAAATTGGAAGTTAGCACTAGTGACCATTACCGTTGTTTTATCAATATTAATTCGTAACTTATCACTTGTATACCAATCAGACAGTAGATATAGATCATTTTGAAGTACAGTTGTGGCAATATTTATATCTTTGTGTGCATAACAAGGGCGTAGGCTGGTTTGGGTGCGGGGAGGTGCGCCCTTGCATAATAAATAACAACATCATCAGCGAATATATTACAAGAACAAGATTTTAAAGAATCAGAAATATCATTTATAAATGATATAACCCTATTATAACCCTCATTGTAAGTTTCTTGAATTCTGGTTGGTCAAAAGTATGTCACATGATGAAAAATAAACACACTATTCTGTGAGTCTGGGAGACAATCGTTCTGAAAGTACTATAGTAGTCGGAGAGTACAATAGTAAAGTACTATTGTGCTCTCGGGGAGTACAATAGTAAAGTACTAGACTCTCGACAGCGGGATCGTGATTTGAGCTTAATTCAAAAGCCGAATGAATCGTATGTACAAACACATGTACCGTACGCTATTTTTTCCGTGCGTGTGAAAGACATTATAGCGTGCTACGCCCGTATGGAAGATTGGCAAAGTTTAAGATTAACACTGGATCAACTTCGTCAAATTTGAGTTAAGATTATAGTAAAAATAAGAATGAGGATAAAATTAGTGATTTATAGGTTTATAAAATTGGTACTCGACTAACTAGAGTATACGTTAATGGAATTGTATCCCTATCCGTACCGCAAGTAAAAATATCGCGCACCTGTATGCCGTGCGACACACACTTACTCGTAGGGGTTACCGTAAGTACCTTTCATTTTCTTTTTTTTTCTTTCTGTAATTTCCCTGTCAATTCGATGACGGATATAAAACAAATATATCCTATCCTGAGAGTCTCTGTTTGAAACTATGACGCCCTCGGTTACGTTGACTGTTAGCTATTTTCCCTCGGGAAAATAGTACAGTCTACGTAACATCGGGTCGTCATAGTTTCAACCAGAGACTCTTGTATATATTTGTATACTATCTTCTATTAAGTTTAATGGTGTAGTTATGTCTTGCACTACGTGTTACACGTATCCTTGCATTCGTTTTATGATTTTTTTTTCAAGTTGACAAAATTATTAGGAGGGGGCAAATCGATATGTTCCCCCCCCCCAAAAAAAAAGAACTAGCGACTGCCACCCCAGGATCGACGCCCCTGAATTCATGTGTCATTATTTATGTGTACATATTTTGCTAGTAACAGCGTTTTTAGGGTGTTTATTTGTCCATTTAAACACCATCCTGCATGTGAATTTCAATAGGGCTTCCAAAATAACACATGCCTTTAAGATACAGAGTTCATTGTCGATGTGCTATGAAATACTTTTTCAAAATTTCCGTTATGAAAGAAAAAACAACACGTTACCACTCGACTCGGCCATACCTTATTGAATTAAATGTATCACCCATCACCTTGCGAGAATTTCATCAGCAAACTATTATTAACCCTTTGCTCACTAATATTGCATCCGTGCACAATCGCTCAATTATATTTGAATTATTTATTCAATTTGTACATGTACAGGACACACTAAAATAGCTAGTGTGCTTAAGTAACATCTGAAGAAAAACTACGATTTTTAATACCACAATAAGCAAAACAAAATTCAAAGAAAATATGAAAAGAACAATTGTCATTATCCTCTCAGAATAAATTGAGCGTGTAAAACAAATCATTTTTGAATAACCGTAAAATGAGGTGACATTGAACAATTACAACCTATTCATCACAGGCTTGTTTGACCTTCAGGTTCTGTTTATATTTTATACGATTTCATTAGATATGGCAAGGACATGATAACTGTCTGAAAATATCTTGAGAATATAAGTAAAAGAAAACAGTTTTTGAATACGTATTCTTATTGTTTTAAATGTCCTAAAATTCAAGGTTAATACTTCTGCCTGTAAATTCCTTGGAAGATGATTATTATGAATTCGTTGTGCCGGAATTGCTGATGGAAACAATGTAAAACAAATGAACATGTAAAATGCTCTCCGCGCAGTTTAATTTCATGCTATGAAAATACAATTAACTTCGTAGAGACCCTTGCTAAAACTTATAGATGAACTTTTTCACATTTTGCCTTCAGTTACATTTCCTTGGTACTGACGACAACAAAACTTAAAGTCCAGCTGGATAAATTATCATCAGTACTATCTTTATTCTGCATTCTACTGAGCATTAAATAATGTGATCAATATATCACATAATGATAGCGTTAATCCTTCCCTCTGTCACCTACCGGCCACCGTTCATGATTATTCTATAGCGATAAACTCCTCGGACGATCGATAAGATTCCACAAAACAGCGTGACAGTTTCTCCAAAGTAAAGATCTATTTTGCCTTTACGAAATAAGCCTCTGGCGGAAAATGAACAATGATTTGTCGACATTGTATTGTTACCAGTTAATGATTCCTTTGGGGTTTGCCTCGCGAAGGCGAGAAAAACTAAAAACCGATCGAGTGCGTTCTTTCATCAGCTGTCAGTGCCGCTTTGGTTAAGGTGTTGGGAGTTGAAGAAGAATGGAACCAATTAAAGACATGTCTATTTAAATTGACAAGCGAAAAGGATAAAGGAAATGCGGAGCTCCTATTTTAGTGGACATCCGTTCTCAGATAAATGTTGCATAAGTAGGCCTCCTAGGTCCATGGTACTACTGACCACTGACATTTACTTTCTCATTGCTTCATTTCTCCACCATCCTAAGTTGACAAGTGAAAAGAATTAAGTAAAAAGTTGCTTTTTCTGTGGTCATCTGTCCTCATATAGATGATGTAAATGATCGCTACATGTACCACACCAAGTTGACAAGCAATGATAAAATGCAAAATTCTTGTTTCTATTGACATTGTATTATCAGATTGATTTGTAAAAGTTTACTCCATCAGTTTGTTTCTCTTTAATGCATAGTTGTATCATCAGAAGTTGACAAGCGAAGGGATAAAAATCCAAGTTGTGATTTCTGTGGTCATTTGTTATCAGATATCCGTTGCAGACGTATCACCGCCATCACTTTTTATTTCTGCATAATCTGCACACATGCGAGGATAAAATTGCAAAGCCATATCATATTTCTGGGGTTGTATCTTGAAGAACTTTTTATTTCCCTCTCATGCAATATAAACTACCCTTACTCTAGTGTACCTAATTTTAGTCATGATGATGACCTTTAGGAATGTTAAATTTGGAAACCGTCGAGTGACGTGTTTTAGACGGGTTCCACACCCTGTGAAGAAATTACAGGAGTTACCACTACTGTGCAAAACTTTCAACGATTCGCAAGCATCATCGTCATCAACTTGCTTGTAATTGCTGCATATTCTGCGCCTTCTTAAAGACGTGATTACCACTATCTGTTCACCTGTCACTTTTGACTATTATTATGCTAACTCGAAGGTCTCTCTCGGAACATGGTAATAGTAAGGTTTCTTCAGTAACAATCATCATGATCGTGTAAGTGTGTCATCTTATGCAGTCCGTGTACATCCTAATCAGTTTGAAGCCGTCATTTGTATGGCGAAGCCGAGAAGATTAAGTCCTCAGAGTTGTAGAAACATCACGTTTTGAAGTATGCGATTGCTACTGGGCTTAAAGTTTTAAAGGATCGGTTAGATTAAAGCTAATTCTCGTATACATGATGTCGATAATCTGTAAGGGAAAGTGTTATTGCTGTAAGCATACACATGACATGTAAACAATATCTGTAAAAGGGCTGTAACCCCGGTTGATTTTTAATGCTGCGAATGTAATTACTGTGTGATCCGAGACAGAACTTTAGAACCCACTTAATTCATTCCGTGCTTCAGGCCCAAAAGTGTTTCGTCCTAGTTTTCTTGCTATCGGCCACCTTGGTATTATA
>JZLH01S0113618.1:11945-23434 GCA_001188425.1 Eucidaris tribuloides | reverse complement strand
ATTCGTAAGTCCACCTCCTTGGGAATTCTACCGAGAAACCCTTACAACCATTGCAGGCGTGCTAGTCAGATATGGTTGCGATGTTTACAAACAGAACAATGACGGGGAAAATACCATTGACATTGCGAGGAAAATACCGGGTCTGGATAACTATATTGAGAGCCTTGAACAATATCTCCACCCCGTTCTAGACCTACAAGAGCTGGCGGCGAGGTCGATACGTCAGCACAGGATTCCTTATCGAAGCATACTACCCGAACTTTTAATTGAAATAGTAGAAATTAAAATGGAGTCATTACAGTTGGCTCTTCCATACCAAATGCACATGTCAGATTAATTCTCCATATTGCATATGGTTATCTACAACAGAGCGTTGGGGACGGACTCAGATTATTGCGATCAAAGCCGTAAATATAGATTCTCTGGCGAGATTTGCAGACTTGTTCATATCCGATATCTCATTATTTTGTGCAAAACCTCTGATGTTTTTTTGATTTTGCAATCACATTGTTTCACCTTATTTTTTTTACACTTGAGATAAAGTCAGAGTTTCATTCATGTGTATTGGTATGGAACCTTTTTTTTGATCGAGGCAGAGCTATTTCAGCCACACAAAAAGAAAGAAAAGGCAATACAAGAAGAAACAGGTTGGCTGTATGAAATCGATGCCGCCACTTTCGTTCCGAGTCGGTCAAGAAGTTAGAAAGACTGCAAGAAGTCCAAGATGTTGATAGTGTATAGCATCTGCTATCAGCGAATATTGGATATATGCGATACGGAGAATCTTGTCTGTGATCAGAACTCTAAAAAAATACCAGTGTGTCTTTTAGAAGTGTTCAGATTAAGAAAACGAAACAACTATGTCTGCGTCTACCAGAATTAAAGGGCAGTGACGTGATTGGGAGAAATAAGAAATGCCTCTCAAACAAAACTTGTTGAAAGATATACCAAAATACACCAGCTGGAGTGGATCTAGTGGCAGGAAGGATTTGTCTGGAGTTTCGCTTAAGTAGAATCAAGCGTGAACATACTAGTTTATTTCTCTCGAGGCCTGAGAGAAATAAATCCCATAGAAAGCTACACAGCAGATTTTCTGTCATATGGCATACTGGTGGAAGTTATTTCAAAATTAACTTTTGAGTACAAAATTTTCACAGTAGAGTCCTTGCATAGTTTACTTGATTCCAGAATAGTTTTACCCCAAGTTGAGGACTGTCTACCCCCAATCATCTAAACAGGTTTTATGCATTCACCTCAATAACTTGTTTTGGGGATGAAGAAGTTGCCCTCCCCCCCCCCATCCCTAAAAAGGACTCTGGTGGAAGACCCCTTCAAATGGAATGAATAATTAACGGGCATGTACTTTGTCATGATATATCAGCACTAAATTGTACGAGGAAACTATTACAGCCTAAGTATAGTTTTAATTGATAAGAATTTTTCCATCAATCTTTCTCCAAACAACCTCAAAACAACCAAAATTGTTAATATGTGCCGACTTTTTTTTTTTTAAAGACCATTAGTAACTACAGATGATAGTACTGTGTACACTATAGATATGGGAAATGTCAACCCCCCCCCCCCCCACCCCGGACATTTTACACTCTGAATAATTTCTCAAAAATAGATGAGTTTCAGAGTGAGCAATTTTCAGTGTATTGATAGATCAAACACGTGTATAAGTAAAAAGAACAATTCATACTGTACCATTTACCGAAACTATACATGGGCTTTAAGCATGGGTCTTGATTACCAAAATTGGGTTGGGGGTATTCACTCACTTTGATCACTCGCAGAATACCAAGTGTTACCCTCAGACAGATTTTGCCAATGCTCCACTCCCATGCATCTCAGATTTCACTTTATTTTTATGAGTGAAGTGTGCTGCTCTGGCTGAAAAGCCACGGATGTAAAATCATGACAATGATGTTCTCGAGCTAGCCAAAAAAAGAATGAATAGAAATAGTGCATGATTAAGACGCCCATTATGAAAGGGTGGCCCAATGCACGGAATGCATGGATGGAATGAAACCTATCATTGTTGTAGTTCTCATGAGGGAGGGGCAAGAAATATGTTTATGTAATCAATCATTATTCTATTTGTTTGTTGTTGTTGATAAATTACCTTCATATATGATTACTCAAGAAAAGCAATAACACTGCTATTTCCCATTTGCACCAATTGTGGTTGTTTTATTTTTATACCAATAACCGATATATTAGCACAAGTTTGTACAAAAGATTCATAGAATTTAAAAAAACAAATGCTTAGTACTGTTACTGTATATTTACAATGCATATATAGCTGTATAGAGTACTGTATGGAATGCATGTATAGTTAGTACCTCACACAGGGAGAAAGCACTGCATTTAAATATTAGAAAATATCTGATTGTTTCCACGCAAAAATATACAAAGTAGATAAATATGTCACATAAATTTACTATAATTATGTGTATCTTTTAGAGTCTCAGCAAAATGTGTTTTCATGTTGCCTCAGATCATTTATATCATGTCAAACATAGTGGTACACTAAACAAAATGTATCTGAAATTGCTTAATTCTAATTGTTAATCCATTCAGTGATGTTGTTATGCAGTGGTATTACTCAATATTCAGCTGACAGAAAACACGTTAGTTTGAAATGACAGTGATAAGCATGAATATTAACCCGTTGCCTACGAGATTCTGAAAATCCCATAGAGTTAACACAGGGCACATCCGGTTCCCGTAGCCAACGGGTTAATTGGCCATGCATTCAATTCACAACCAACCAGCTTACCTGAACGATGTCATGTTACCACCTTACCCTCCATAAGCAGGACAACACGTGGATGGTAAATCTATAAATACACACATATTGCTATGCGCTAGTAGTACTTGTATGATTTTTCATCCTTCTGTAGATATAAATTCACATGTTATTTTAACAACAATAGACTTCATCTGCTGTATATATTCTGATATCTACAGCTTTATATTACATAATTTTTGGATGGATTCTTGTCATTCATTAGTGGAATTTATTTATTTAATCAACCAACTTCACAGATAAAAATAGACATTAAATGTTGACGATAGTGGTTATGTGGTGATGGTGGGGGTGGTAATGACAATGATGCGCTGATGATGATGATGATGAAGATAGCAATGATGAAACACTAACTTTTCTACTAAATTTAACATTATACAAATAATGACTGGGCGGAGGTCGTTGCATCAAATTACCAGCCCGAGGTTGTCTTCAAAATGATTATTTTTTCCCCCAAGACAAAGTCGAGGGAAAAATGATCTTTTGTAAGACAAATGAGGGCTGGTATTTTGATGCAACGACCGACATCACAGTCATTATTTATTTTATTCAACGTCACGAAACTTGATGAAATTTTAAAGATGAGAAGTTTGTTTTCATTGACAGATTAAATGCCTTTTTGCCCATTTCGCGCTTGGCATGGGTCTGCTATTTTAATAGGCATGCGCGCGATCGATGCATAGAGTAGAAAATGTCAATAACCATAGAGTGCGCGCGCGTAAATGGAAGTTTGGCGCGACAATGCGTCGAATTTATTAGGCGCAGTTCAAAAGAAACAAACACCCTACGAATGCGTATACCGTTGCAGATTCCGCGCGTAAGCACTATTTTTTACGTGTAAAATGGGACTTTCAAGATACGCACGCCCGTGTAACGACCGGTCATTACACTGTAATGACCGGTTGTTACACTCCTCGCGGGCGGTGCTCAAAATAGAAGATGTCAAGCGACAGACATTGAACCAATCAGGAATACAAACAAACTTAACCAGTTGAATAACAATGAATATGTACTGGAAATGATTTAACTTCAAAAGTACGAATGAATGCACATACATTGCACTTTAACTGGAAGAACTTGACTATGAGTGTGGAATTACTCTTACCCTCATTGTTGGTCCTAAAAAATAAAAATGGTAAAATCTTACACTTTCAAAATACAAAATAGCTCTCAAATATATAAATACTGAAGGGTTTTTGCATTTTTGGTTAGCTTTTTTATATCTTGGCCTGTGCACTACATCATACATGCATTAAATTAGGTAACAACTAATCAATTGTTGATACATGTACAAGTTTTTAGGCACTACTGCATAGGTGTATTTTCGTTAATCTATTATTTATTTATTTATTTATTTATTTATTTATTTATTTATTTATTTATTTATTCATTTATTTATTTTGCTGTTCTTGTAGAAGAAGAACATTTTGATGACTACGGACAATGGCAAAATTGTGTCATATCATGTAAACATATTCTTGTAGCTAAACTGTGGGACATTGCAAGGAGATGGTGATGTAAATACCTTATAAACCATTACATTTAAGTTTTGATCCTGTGATCTGACAAGTTGATATTCATCACACTGCTTCTCCACGCAAACCAATTTTCCTACATACTATCTATACATGTACTGACCCTGCAAAGACCCAAAGTATCAACTATCTACCAAAATCATGCTAGAAATTATTAACGATCAAGAACGCCGAGTCCAAATATTCCGGTTTGTATCATCTTCCAAAGTTCATGAAAGCTGAAAAATATGAAATAACCGTGTTCTTATATTTTTACTGCTCGATCCCAATATATACATAAACTATGGCCCCACTAAAAAACAAATACAAGGACAGGAAGCTGATTATAATTAACTCTTAATGTGCCAGAGAAATTACAGCTCTATGGACATTGTATGTACTGTGTGGTGCATATTTGCAACTTCAGGACATTAAGAGTTAATGCTGGAAGTTGCATCATAACTCATCATGAAGATCATTTTCGAGAATTTCTTCCTCCATTTTCTTAGTATCTAGCTCATGTTCTTGTACTTGCTCTTGGTGATGTGCATCTTCTTTCCGTTCATCTTCAGATGAGAGTTGCTCAGATTTTTCCACACCATCTCCACACACCGGTGCATCATTGATGTCCTCTACATAAACGATTTCGTGGTCATCGTCATCGATGGCACCACTGCACTGCTGCAGTTCCTTCTCCACCTTTGGTGGTAATTCATCGTAGGGATGATCAAAATGAGTCACACCGTATTTCTCAAAGAGGTTGAAGGTCGCAAACTGCTTGTACCAAAGATGTTCGATGGTGGAGTCAGGTTTGAAGCCAGAGTTGAATTTTGAGAAGGCTTCGTCTCCTCTTTCAATGAGCATCTTACTGGATATGGCATCAGTCTCATTTGGATCTAAAACAGACAGGATCTGAAGAAATGGAAACAAAAAATAAGAAGAAGAAACAAAAATCCAAGTATCTGTGGGCAATAACCCCCCCCCCCCCCCACAGGCTAAATGCATTGTTAGTGCTATTTCTATATTTTTAATTTTATCATCTCATACAAAGGGCAAGTAGAAAAGCAAGTTAGTGTTTAGTGTAAAGCAGTGGGTTAATTACCAAAAAAAGTCAAACTTTGATGTTTGAACTATTGCTTGAATGGGAAAATAAACACCATAGAATACAAAACTTTGTGCTGTTACTAGCATGATATGTATGAATAAATATCACACATGAATAAAATATTATGTGGACTGTCTCGTTATTGTAACATGGCATTCTATGGTATAACTGGTCACTCATAGATTCTAACTTTTCAATGCTCTAAATGATCATTTTGAAGTACATTTTTTTAGGATTTGATTTGAATCCCCTCCCCCACCCATGCTGCACTTTATGATGGCCACAATAATTTCCCATTTCGACTAGTCAAACTTATCACACTGTCTGCTTGTTCCATGAGTCCATACATACAAAAGCTGAGGCTGAGTATCTCATTACTGTCTATACAAAACTTAAATGGGCAATACAAACAGCTTTTCTGTTCAAACATACTAAAATGCATAATATTTACAAGTTACTATTTTCTTTTTATTCATTTTTACATCCAGATTCACTTTTTCTAATATTTGAGGAGTGAAAATTTACACGTATCGACACTGGAATGACAAAATCTCAATTTTCAGTAAAAGTGAAATGTTTATGCAAAGAAGTTGATTAATTAGGGATGAATACCACCTTAGTTCTGAATATCTCGGGGGGGTAGCAAGGGTGTAGGCTGGGTTGGGCATTGGGAAGGTGGATACAGGACAGTGGCGCCGGAACGTTTGGAATATACAATGGGTTGGTGGGCAGAGTATTGTTTACGAAACAATGGTTGCCCCTCCAAGTCCATTGTCAATCTGAACGGTTCGCGGCGCGCCTGGGAACAGAAGGTGCACATCTTTAGGAGGTGGAACTAAAGTTGAGAAAATCAGTGCGTTGAAAGCAAAAAAAGGTGGTGCATAATTTCTTTTTTGCTATTAGGGTGGAACTCCTATGGCTCTGTGGGGGGGGGGGGGTGCACGTGCACCCCCCCCCCCAGCCTATGCCCTTGGGGTAGCTAATCACTGGACTCTGTTATCCAGAGGTCGCTGGTTTGAATCCCACTCAACCAAATTTTTCTTTGCTGTGTTCAGTAATTACAAATAATTTGTTTTCAGTCAGTTTCTTTCTATTTAAATGCCTTTTACAATTTATGGGACACACAGTTTTTTCATCTCCACATCAATATGTTAACTTTCAAGCTGTCCAATAGCTCAGTTCTTTGATGAACCTTTGGAGAGCATGCAAATTAAACACATGATTTTGAACACTATCTTACCTCCCGGGCTACTTTTTCTGTTCCGCCCACGTAAATGGTGTAAAGCTTGATGAAATCCTTCCAGCTGAAAGCTTGTGATAATCCACTGCCTTTCAGCATGGTAATAGCACCCCTGGAGAGAAATCAAACGAGTTGAGATTTGGAATGTAAGTTTCAGCTGCTGATTGAGAAAACCAAACAACTGGGTTTCCATCTACAATTACGTTTAAACAATCTGAGTAAAATAAACTCTATTATCACCTGCAAGGGTATAAACACATTAAAAGGAGGGAGGGGATGGGGGTTGGGGGATGATTGCAGGCAGGCACGGCTCCAATTCTTCATAAAATATATGCCAAAAGTTGGAGGAATGATTATACCACTGGTGTCAGATTGAAGGTTGGAGGAGGAGGGAGGGGCACTTGACCTCCAAATGAAGTTTGATCATGGTACAGAAAGGCTTATATTGATATTTTTTTTTCTTTAGCCCTCATGAAGTGATGCCCATTTTGTAAATTATGTATTTCATAATCATATTTTCCCATAATTAGCAAAAAAACTAATACCAGTGAAGTCAGATTAGTGCCAAGCAGTCTCTACTACATTGGACTCTACTAACTTAAGGCTTTTTTCCAGGTGAAAGCTACAGACAGCATCTGGAATCTAGCTCACTGTTCCGCACACACAATCAAAGTGGACATCCCATATTCATATGGCTCATCATTTTAATGTCCAAACCTACAAAATATATTCAACTTCAATTTTGGATACAAAACTAAATTTTATATACATGTATTTGCATCAAGTTGATAAAATCTGAGCAAATATAATTCTTGTATGCAAATTAACTCCTTTGGGGACGACGGGTTTGTACAGAAGCCCAGCACATGAGACATTTAAGGACGACTGGTTGCCACAGAACCCAAGAACATGTTCTAACCTGTTCAATCAAACTAAGATTATATTGCCCACGAATGACTCTGTACCATTAAGTACACACTCTAACCTGAATAAATGAAGAAAATCGTTTCTGGGCGTGCTAAGTACTGGGCTTCTGGACAAGCCTGTCATTCCCAAAGGGACACAATCTCCAACACTGAAGCAGCCTTCAAAAGCTGTCAGAAAATGAAAAGATGTACAATGCACTGGTGTATTTAGTTCCAGCTTTTGGGAAGGGGGGGGGAGGGTTGTGGGATTGACTTACCATATTGCATCAATTTCAATGTGATTGTATTCAAAATCTTCTCTATTAGACACATCTGATGGGTCAATAATCTCTATCAAAGACTTCAGAACATCAAGCGGAAGTACATCAAGATCTTCAACTGAAATGTAGCCCTGTTTTCCAGGATCCAGTACCTCTGTGAACTGAAGGTGACAGCAATTACAGATTATTTTCTACTTTGTTTATAAAATGAATTGGACTAAAAGGAGTGAAAAAAGTGAAACAGAATATGGAGGATAAAAGTGGGGAGAGGGCAAGGGAAAGAAGAGGAAGCTGAAAGAGGAGGAGAATGAGGAGAAGAGGAAGTTGGATGAGAAGAAGAGAAATATGAAATATGAAAAAATGAAGAAGAAAAGGAAGAAGGAGGAGGAGGACGTGGGGGATGAGGAGGAAGAGGACAGTCATACTTACAACCTTTTCTAGATTTATACTGCACACAAGATAATCATGGGAAACATTTCATCCAACTTGGAAAATCAAAGGTCAAGATCACTCAGTCTCCGGTGTGTTTTTATGTACATTAGTAAATACATTGAGCACACAAAATATCAAGATGAGAGCATCACTGTTCTGATAATTTCTAACCTGGTGCATGAGCATTCATGAGATAATTGGAAACTCACAAAATTACATGATTCTTAGTATATTATAGAATACCAAAATTAGCAGAATGTGCTCTCATGTTATTTCAACTTATTCATAGCTTGCTGGTTCCTTTCAATTCCTTCATAATTTTGAAAGAAACAATATTGTTTATATCTCTGAAGAATTCTCTTATTACTATTCAATCCATATTACTCCTTATCACTAGACCCCCCCCCAAAAAAATATATATGTATATATTGTTACACAGGTAAGGTTTTTACTTTGACTCTCAAGGTGCTGTCTACACACCATTCTGCTATGCAATTCAACCCCCACCCACCCTGCCCCCAAGTGAGTAGTTTTATGTGAAAATGTCTTTTTTTTAAGGGGGGGGGGCTTCTTCTTTAGAAAGAGGAGGAAGTCTGATGAGAATCTGCAACCGAAGGGTCTGATGGCAAAATGCACTAAGTCCACTGTAGCAACTTTGGAGAAAAATGCATTTCTTTGCCCATGTTTGTACACAGGCCTAGGGAAAAATAAGAGCAAAACTCCAGATATTTTGTACTGGCTTGTGGAATTTAGCTTTAAATTTCATACAATTGGGAGGTAAGTAGGTGGTTAATGTGTTGATGGTAATAATTCTATTTTTCGTGGAAAATGGATTTTGTGCATTCTGCAATCAAAGTCTTCAAAAAATATCTTTGTCACCACATTTTGTTATACGACAATGGTGACTTATGCCACTGCTTACTGAGGCCAACATTTATA
Source organism: Eucidaris tribuloides (assembly GCA_001188425.1). Classification (NCBI taxonomy): domain Eukaryota; kingdom Metazoa; phylum Echinodermata; class Echinoidea; order Cidaroida; family Cidaridae; genus Eucidaris; species Eucidaris tribuloides. The sequence continues at coordinate 14,206 of JZLH01S0113618.1, read as the reverse complement.
AGTTGTAGTTTGTCATTTAGGTTGACACTGGTGAATTAAGAGTTTAAACATATTCACAAACTGTCATACTGACATGATTTACCACCAAGACCTGATAACAATGTATTGTTCATGTCAAATTCCACCCCCACTGTACCAAAAGTTTTTCTTGACATTATTTTCAATTAAGTTCTCCAGTGAAGTACAATTACAAGATTGAAATACTTTCTGAAATGTATGGCCCACTGAAATATAATTAGACTCAATTTTGGTCCATTCCTTACCTGCAAACGTTGATTTATTATGATATCCTCATCATTTAATGTACCCTGCAAAAACAAAAATCAATAATCATAAACAATTCAAATCACACCCTGTTCAGCTTTTTAAGTCATCTCTGTATACACCAACATGCTACTTCTTAACTATAACCTGAATTTATTATGTAATGATTATAAAGAGTAATCATCAAGTGTTGAAAAAATGTTAACGGTACTCTAAATGATTTAATTACACCTTTTTTCATAATTTACAAAAATATTATCTACATATATGCTATATTGACATGATTGGGAGAAATAAAAAATGCCTCCAGAACCAAACTGATTGAAACGTATACCAATGTACACAACATTTGGAGTGTATTTCATGGCTGGAAGGATTTACCTTGAATTTGTTTACTTAAGAAGAATCAAGCATGAACATACCAGTACTGAATTACTCTCCTGCCCTGAGAGAAATTAATCCCATAAAAAGCTACAAAACAAAGTAGTCTGTCACAAGGCATACCAATGGTAGTTCTGTTAAAATGAGTCAACTTTTGAAACTCTTGAATAGTTTTACCCCAAGTTGAGGACTACCCTCAATTATGTCCTTTACCTTTTATAAGTGAGCTAGAATAAAAACTATTTTGTTTTCTATCACTGATATAAAGAATGTGTAATTACCTGTATGAAGTTTGTGGTGAACTCATCAAGCCAGATTTTACCAGTTTTATCAGCAGTAGTTTTCATTACAGTCCTGCAAAGAGATGAAAGATACAAATAATGTATTACCCATCCATCTATCTTGCTATCATACTTGTTAGAAGGGTTTTTACAATAAGTGATAGAATGATGGTGAGTGAAAATGAGATGGGGATTCTGATGACTGAGAGAGCAATGGTGAGAGCGATGTGTGGTGAGAAGCTGATGGACAGGAAGAAGACTGAGGATTTGATGCAGATGTTGGGTTTGGAGTTGACGGTGGATCAGATGGCGAAGGTGAATGAAGTACATTGGTATGGACATGTGTTGAGGAGGGCGTTTGAGTTTCAGGTGGATAATCTGAGGGGAAAGGGTGACCAAAGAAGACATGGAAGAAGCAAATTGTGGAGGAGAATAGGAGGGTTGGGCTGAAGAAGAGGATGAGCCAAATTGGGCAAAGTGGAAGGGGGGGGGAGGTACGGGTAATTGCTTTGAGAGTGAAGGAAATCCATTCACCCTCGTAACTGGGACAAAACTGGATTTAAAATCTGGATTACTACTACGGGGAGAGAAGGACTGATTTGTGCACATGAGTCAGTCAGGTTCAACACATACCGAAGCATATGAACGTCAATGTGCCCCTGAGAGAGCTCCCCATGACCACCGTACCGCCACAAGACTTGTGATTCACTCATGGGTTTGAAGTCATTGCTAGACTCCTCACAGTCACTGGGGTCAAAGTCGAGGTAGTGAGAGAACCAGATGGATACTGCAGCATTCATGTAGCCTCTTGACCTCACCTGGTGGGTGTAGCCTACAAACAGTGTACAAAGAAATATATATAATTGCCATAGGACAGCATTGGGACACACACATAAGTCAAATAAGTAAGTAAGTATTAAAGTAAGTAAGTAAGTAAGTAAGTAAGAAGATACCAATTCCAGTAGAGAGTTACAGGTATATTTCAACATTTACCCTACATGTATGACTTTTGACCACCAAATATCATTGATGTCCTTTTAAGGAATATACCATCCAAGTTTTTTTTCTTTACAAATGTGCTTATGGTTAGAAAGTTTAAAACCGACTCCAGCAGAAACTTGCAGGTAATTGTTAACATTTGACCTCAAATGACACGTGACCTACATGTACATACACGTACATAACTTTTGACCCAAACTAACATCGAGGTCACTATAAGGCATCTACCATCCAAGTTTTGTTACAAAAGATCAAAATAATGGTCACATAGTTAAAGTTTCATAAGCATTATGGATGGATGGACAGATACCACTAAGGATCCCTTAGTTTTACTCC
>JZLH01S0113579.1:51166-70477 GCA_001188425.1 Eucidaris tribuloides | reverse complement strand
GGACGACGGACGAAAAGCGATCGCAATAGCTCACTTGAGCCTTTGGCTCAGGTGAGCAAAAAATGCAGAAGACCAAGGTAAAGGTAGACATAAGATTGGGGAAAAGGCGGTTGCTCTCACCACCCAAATTTAGAAGGTGAGCAATTACTATGTTTTTTCTTTTTAGATGAAACTTGAAAGATTTGGAAAATGTTATTTCTGGCATTTTTGGCATAATATCTTGATATGTTGCATGCAGCTAAGGGTGGGAGTCTTACAAAGATTTTGCTCCCTACGACCTACAAATTCCTGCTTATGGCCTTGATGGACAGTATTGAACTGAAGTTAGCGATCATACCTTGTGATGTTCCAATTGTTCCCTGATGACCTCAGCATCCTCGCTGAGTGGTCCCTGGAATTTGAGGCTTTGTTCAGCATCGGCTAGCCACTCCAGCAGCATGTGGACTGCTTCGTGGAACTCCTCAGCCTGGGGGTGGAAGAAGGAAGGAAAAAGTGAAGGGGGTTTAGCCAACTAAAGTCATCTAAATTGGTCTGAACTTGTTCTAGTTTTTGCCGGCTTGGTAAAGGTACGACAAAATGATTTCCCATGAGACTACTGTTAGTTATACACTATGTATTTCTTATAGATAATTTCCTAACTCTCACTATTATCACAAGTGATAACTGAATAGAATCACTGTATTTATCATTTCAAAACTAGTAGAGAGGGGATTTTTTTTTTAGGTTGTGTTTTGGTATTTTTTTAACATGTTGTTATTTTCACCTGCAAGTTTAGAATGAAGTGGAATACATGAGAAGTTTGGTTTCACCTCTGTCCCGTGCTTAGCTGGAGACAGCGGTGTGGAGGGTTCACCAATTGCTCTTTGCTATTCAGACCATTTCTTGGAGCCATTAGATTGAGATTTCTTTGTGTCAGAGGTTTAATTGTCGACATCATCAACTTGAGGGATTACCCACTCAGGAAATGAACGTGAAGGTTTAATTTCACCAACAAAAGTGAAATTCTAAGTGTTGAAATTGGCATTTGAGTACAAGTTCCTTTCTGTGCAAAGGAGGCTTCATGTAGTCTCTTTGCAGCTTACAAAGTCTAATAGAATGAATAGCTGACGCTTTCTTCTCTCTCTTACCTCTTTAATGGACCTCCGGCCTCTCCTGTTTCTGCACGCGAGTTCTCAGCACCACTCATACTTGCGGGCTAGTTCCTGTAGCTTGGCCGGAGGTCGGGAGGATGTCCTCGCACGACTTGATCATCAATTCCTTGGGCTGACTTGTATGACGACTTGACCTGTTCTTGCGGCTGCCCAAGTTCCGGTGAAGCACCTACGTGACAGGAAAGTAAATGCGTCCATAAGCGTCATACTGACAATTGTGTCAAATTTCTTGTGTATAAGCTATGGAGGGAATACAGTCTCTCCCCCTGCCCTAGACTAGAACTCTACATAGACAATAAGTTTTGCCCACCAGTCGAAGCTTGCAGATCAGCGGCATGACAATGGATCAGGAACAAATGGTAATTTCTGTATGCTTGCTCCTCCCTCCCCAAGATAAACAGTAACAACATTACTATGCACAATATTGATACATAATAGCAGCTACAAGTAGGGGCTTTTCTGGCGAGTTGCGTGAAATAACCTTAGTTTGTTTTGTGTGTGATTTTTCACATTATTTGAGTGGCCTAAAACAGTCAGTCGGCTTTTTACACATGGCTTCTTGCATTTTTGTTACTAAAATTCTGATGTAAATAGTAGCATGGTTTTTGATTATAATCGTTTTAGTCAATTCCTCTACTAGGCTGTATTCCCTGGGTACGTTGATTTGGCTTTCAACCCGAGTAACGGCCTAGGCCACGCAAAAATCCCAACTTGGCGGTTCTGTTGGTGTTTCAACCTGGATTGGCTCCCACCCTTACAACAAGGATCAGTGACTCATCTACTTGCTGTGACCGATCCATGAGGTTCATGACGATGTCATATCTCCATGGACAGCAGGTTGTCGCGGCAGTGTGGTTCTACTTGGTACAGCCATTTCTAGGAGGGGCTGGAGGCATCCTTGAACCTGACCATGTACAAGCAGTGGCTTCTCAAACTCTCCTTTGTCTGTTGGAATTGCAGGATAAAATTTATTCTTGATGAACTCTGTTGTTCGAAAGATTAGATTACTTCTGGCTTTTATACCAGTACATTTCCTTACTTACACATAAAGATACCAATAGAACATGTTTACACAAGCCATTCCGTTATAAGAACATGGTCTAATAACAAATTCCCATCACGATACAGGAAGGTACAAATATCAAGTCCAATATCTTATATATACTATAACTGTTCATTTATACAAATTTGATACAAGAAATAAAATGCTTTTCCGAGGACTTCGTTATAACGATCGCCTGATATTAAATTTATTTAAAATAACAACATAAGAAGTCATTTAGAACAACTGTGTATTGGCATTGACCCACAGATATTTAACCATTGGGACGACGGGCTTGTACAGAAGCCCATATGCATGGCACACTCAGAGACGGGCTTCACAGAGCCAAAATCTTTGACCACCTGGTCAACATTGGATTAACGGAAGAGTTTTACTGTTTACGCGTCTGCTCCCAAATTGCACATTATGGCAGTATCAAATCAGAAATAAATATCTGTGCGGAAATTTATAGAAAATGGGTTATATCCCTTCACTGCTCAAACGTAAAAATCGCGTCGTCTCTCAATGGAACTCAGATGCCGTGTGCATCTGAGCCCCAAGGGTTAAGTTTTGCAAACTGTGAGAAAGACCATCTGTCAAATTATTGTTAATAAACTCAGATTATAAAAAAAATGTTTCTTCATATGCATGTGTCCAGAGGTTTCAGCTGTACAGTAAATGATTAGAGTTTGTAGACCTTTGGTAATTATATGGATAAATTACAAATCTTGGGAGTTTAGTTGGAATTATTCCCTATGGACGATATGCATAATTGTTTGAGCTTCCAGAGATTCAAACTCATCACCAGATACACAGGTATGCACATCTCATTAAATCTGGAGGTTCAAACAACACGTGCTGTGATTTTGGTGAAACTTTGTGAATTTTGAAAATGTATTGAGTTGCCCTGACCTGTCCACAGACTTGCCACAGACCAAGTCCCACTTGTCCTTCAGGTCTGTCAGTAGCCCATTGATGGTCTTGGTGTCGGCCGGGTTGCTCTTGTCCCGTAGGGCACGGCCAGACCGAACGATGCTGTCGTACATCGGCTGCTTGGCTCCCAGAGCACGTTGGAAGTCCTGGAAGATTGATGGATTGATGGAATGATTTTTGTTTAACACGTTGCAGAAGTTTTGATTTCAACATAACATGCGTTTTCCATGGACCCCAGCCAGAGATATCTTGTTCTTAGTCTCCAAAGAGTGAATGTAAAATATGTTGTCATGGAAATGTACAAGTGATGCACAGGGCAGGGAATTGTATTTGAAAGCAACCACAGGAAGTACTACTACACACAGGGAAGAGATCATGATGCATCGCAGACAAATGCTTCCTCCATCAGAGTAATCAGATACTCAATATATTCAACATGATCTCATTTCTACACTATCGTATTTCATCAAAGATATTTAATGGTAACATTCAGAGACTTACAGTGATAAATATCAAACCATACTTTTTTTTCAAGAGTATATGAAACAAAATGTTTCATGTTTCAATCTATTTCTTTTGAATTGCAGTGAAATGAAATGAAATGGATATTATTTGAAGATACACATAGAACAAGTATACAATGCAAAAAAGAAATACATGAAAAAAAATCAGTTGATATAATTGTGGTTATTTGTTTACCTTATGCCTTCGTAGCTGTTGTTTGAGTGTGTCTGGGTCACTGCCAATAGATTTATCCTGGTCAAGTTGGCGATGGGATTCTTCGAGCCAATCAAAGAGCTTGCGATATTGCTCCTCAAACTGAAATTAAAAAATACGGGCAAAATGTGAAGGCATTCAAGTCATAAATGAGAATTCATTTGTTAATGGTGTAATTAAAATGTAAATTGCAACTGGAAAGATTTCTGAACCATTTGTGCCGTCATCAAAAAAAATTGGTTGATTTGAAGATCCTCACATACAAAACATAGCGAACAAATGAAACATTTGTTCTTTGAAACAGATTAGCATACTAACTTCTATACTACGTATATAAATTTTATTTAACAAGGGAATCTTCTTCCAAGTAGGAAAATACAACCTAGAAAAACAATTTTAATATATCTAACTCCTCAGCCTTTGCATGTGATATTCTGAGTGTGGTTCTAAAAGGGCTCAACCCCGAAAGTTAACGGCTTCAGGTCTAACAAAATGTTACCTGCTTGGCCCGCTTGAAGCCCGAGTCCAGCTGTCGGGTGCGGTCGTTGCAGCGGGACTGGACCTTGTCCCAGCGGTTCTGGATGCTGATCAGCAGGTTCTTGATCAGGATCACGTCCTGCTTCTGGCTGAAGTACTTGAGTTGGGTCCCGGCCCGGTCCAGCTCCCTCATGGTCTCCTTCTTGGCGGTGATGTCCATCAGGAAGTCCTTGTGCTCGGCGATCTGCTGGTTGATGGTGTCCAGGACGGTGCTGGGTGGCTTGCTGTTGTTCATGGCCTTCTCCGCGGTGGTCAGCCAGGAGATGAAGGCCTGCAGCGAGTCGTGGAACGCCTGCGCCTGGGCGAGGGCGTCCTCTAGCTTGCGCTGGAATTTGAGAAATTAAAGGAACATTATGGATTGATCAAATGATGCACAAACATTAAACTGCTGGGAATGATTTTATTTCAACACAACACACATTCTATGTATACCCTAGCCAGCATGTCTTCTTCTTAGTCTCCAATTGGTTAATCAGAAAGCTTAGGTTAGACTGAGAATCAAGAGCTATGTGGATGTAGTGATGATAATAAGCTTATACTATAATACATGTACACATATCAGAAATGAGAGCAAAATAATGTGTTGATCAAATTATATGGAAGTATGAATCAGAAATGATCATTATCTAATACAAGTCTCAATATCTCAATACAGTCCTTTCAAAACTAGGTAATGCATATTTTTAATCTTTTATGATAACAATAATCTTTCTCTGCAGTGCAAAATAATGTATCAATTTCTTTAAAGAGTGTACTTTAACACAGATGCCCTACCCACGCTTGCCCCCACCCTCACTCAACCCTACTCTCCACCTCCTTACCTTTCTGTCATTGGCCTTCTGCCTGGCACCCTCCCACTGTGTCTGTAGGGCCCTCAGGGTGTGTCCCACCCCACCCTCTTGATCAGCCTCTGGTCCGGCCCGGCGGCGCAGCTGCTGGCCGGTCTGCATGAGGGAGTCATAAGCCATCTGCTCTCGGTCCATCTGTTTCATCAGATCCTGTCGATAGTTACAAAAAAAAGTGACATAAATAATCCACACGTTCCTGAACATTTATTCCAATATTATGAATGTAAGAGTTCACTACTCTATTAATAAACAAGTGTTTGGTTATAAACTCAAGGCACCTATCAACTTGCAGATGGCAATTACATACAGTAGTTGCAAATGTCATGTCATCAATAAATAAAGTGCAAAGTGATTACAAATATTGTAAATTCACTTTTCTTTCTTAATTCTTTCTTAACAATGAATGTGTTACAATCTAATTCTTAAAACAAACACATTGATAATCTACTGATTTTTTAAAAGCTATCACAGATCAATATATTTTTCAGAATATACACTAAATATAAATATCAAAATAAAGTAAAGGCAACAACCCACGTACAGAGATTTAATGTTGAAGTACTAATTTTTGTGAAAATGTTGTCTCTATTATTGTACAACAAAAGTGATAGTAGTTTAATTATCCAAAGGTCAAAATAGTTAAAGTAAATCAAGTCCTAACATGCTGAAGTCGCAAATATGCACCACACACTACATGCAATGTCTAAAGAGCTGCATTTTCATGGCATATTAAGAGTTTCAGACTTCAAAACTGTATATTTCCTGCAGACTTACATTGTGTCTGTCAAGTTGTTCCCTTGCGGTCTCGGGGAGACCTCCAACGGGTTGAGCCGACGACAACTGGCCATTGATGTCATGGAGCCAGCGCAGAAGACGAGTTGCATCCTCTGCAAAGTTCTTGGTCTGAAATAAGATCCAAAGATGATATTACTTCACACATTTGCAGAATTAGTGCTAGAAATATCTGTATGTGCTCCATTCTAACAATAAGCACTTAATCCATTTGTGTGTACATGTTATCATGTTATCCTCACAGCTGTATCACCCTCAATTCATCACAAAATTACCATGACCTGCATTATCATCAAAATAATATCAACATAAAAATTTCCCCTTGGTAAAATTATCATTAACATAAAATCATCATCTTCCAACCTCCTCCTCATTATCATAACCTTAATCCACTTCAACATCATCAATTATTATCATCACCATTACCATCATCATCGTAAGTCATTGTCCCACTCTTACCCCTCAACATCACCCTTGCCAATATCATTATGATAATCATAACCTTTGTCCAGCTCCTACTCCACCCCATCATCATCATTACCATCATCACCATCATCATCACCACCATCATCATCATTATCATCATCAATGCATCTTCCTACTCACCTCTCCAAGAGCTCCTTCAAGCTCCCGTTGTCGGTCCTCACTCTTCTTGTTGAGGTTCTTCCATTTTGTGTTGACATCGTCCAGTTTGTTGCGGACAACATTGGCCACCTGGCGGTTATCGGCCGAGGCAACAAAGTTGCGACCAGCCTGGTTGACGGACTCTACGCTGGACTCGTGGGCAAGAATGTCATTTTGCAGCACCTGAATAAAGTGGGACAGTAGACATTCCAATTTAAGTCATTTTGTCATTATATAATAGAGGTTATTAAAATAATCACTGAAATTAATGTTAAATTAATTAACATCGTTATTTCCATATTCTTTACTGTTTTTAGTAAAAAAAAAGTCTGTTTGCCAAAACTATAAAGTATTGTCACTACGATTTTCCTGCTTGTCACACTCAATGAGTGTAAATTACTACATCTCAATTATCATCATTAGCACCTATCATTTAACCTTAATCAATATCCTAATTTTCTTGTGATTTGTCTTCATTCTCCTCATTCTCTTCTTCCTGCTCTACACCATCATCATCATCATCATCATCATCAATTGTGGGTCATTAAATGCTCTATTGTCTTCATTCTCCTGTTCTTCATCCTCCAAATCATCATCTTTATCATCGTCAGCATCAATATAAAATATCACTTCTATAATCATCATCTTTTTCATCATCATCATCACCACCACCTCCACCATCATCATCATCATCATAACCACCACCACCATCATCATCATCATCATCATCACCATCATCATTACTAGCATCTTCAGTACACTACCACCATTACCACCACCAAATTGATTTTTAATCTACAGCTTCCAGCTTCTTTCCCACCACTTCCCAATATTGAGGCCCATCACCTCCACACCATATAAACAGTCTCATCTCTCACCTTGTGCTTAGCCAGAGCAATCTCTGCAGCCTTGGGGTCACCCATGACAGGTTTCTCATCGGCCAGGGCTCGTTCTGTTCTATTCATCCATCCAAGGAGCTCATCCAGGGAGCTCTCCAGTTGACCCAGGGCCAGGAATCCAGCCTCTAGTTTGTGCTGAAAGAAAACACAAATTAAAATGATTGATTTTAATACATCACAACTCCAAAGGCAAGAAAGGAAATGTTGATAAAGATCTTTGAGATGTAGAAAGAAACATGTTCATCACTCTTCTCAAAATGATTGAAATTTGTAAATTCAATTTTGCAAGGAAATGAGTGTCTAAAAACATTGATTCCAAAACATCTGATGCCCAAATTTACTTATTTTGTTGGCAAATTTAGAAATAAGAATACTTATTAAATGAAAGGGATTATTCAGAGAGGCGAAATGCGATGTAATAAATTGATTCATTTGTCTCTCTCTGTATTTTAGATCGCAACTGCAGATCTATAATTTTAACAAACATGTCAGAAAAAATGAACCAAGAATACTTGTTTCAAAGTAATTATTTGTTAGCACTCTGTTCCTTATTCCTCTGAAGATGATAAGTTTTGAAATGAAATAAGAATCATGTTCATCATTCCTCTTAAAATGATTAAAATTGGTAAATTTATTTTTTTTCAAGGAAACAAGAGTCTAACAATGTTGATTCCAAAACATCAAATGCCATAACTCATTTTTTTTTTTTTGCAGGTAAAATTTAGAAACAGTAGGAATATGTTTATGTTATCTTTTACCCTTCATACCCCCAAGAAATCTGTATATGTTGTTAGCACTTCAACAAATCAGGTATCTTTTTGATGAATAAGAAAGTGACAAGCTTTTCGTTTCTGCTTCTCAGATATTCAGAAAGGTCTCATCATCTGATTGAAAACATTCTGCTAGGGCTGCTCAGGACACTTCTCGTACCTGTCTGTCAAACGTCTTGTCCTGTAGATTCTTCCAGCGGCGGTTCATGTCACTCATGGGAGCCTGGACCAGTTCCTTGTTCTCAGGGGTGCACTTGGCCAAGAGGCGGTTCCCTTGTTGGTTGACTGTCTCCAGTTCCAGATTGCGACGGGCGAGCTCGTTCTTGAAAGCCTACGATAGGAATGTGACAAGATGCATGATGAAATGAATATTTTGCATGCTCATAATTTTCTAGAATGTTTTTTTTGTTTTTTCATTTAACATTTGGTGTATGTGTCAGATTCATTACTTTTTTCCCTTGAAAACATCCTTGCCAACAATAGAAAATTGGAAATAGGGATAGCCTTTGGGGCAAGGGTGATCCACAGCAAGAATCTGCACGTTTACCATCGTGTTGACCTACATGTACTCTTAAACTTCCCGGATAACTGGAGAACCAACATTTAGAGAATACAATCAAGTTGCATTTGCTAATTTCAATCATGAATCTCATACTGCAGATTATTGTGTTTTCATTGTGTTTGTGTATGTCTTTCTTTGACAATGAAAGTCAGAAGATAGGGACATAACTATTTTGGGTTAATTGTATAGTCAGAAATACATGCAGTGACAAACCCTATTGAGAAGTGCAGAGAGTATTTGGTGTAATTATGTTATAGCTGGTGTAAGGGTTATTTTATCTAGATTATATTTATTATCCTGTTTGCTATAGGAACTGGATGTGTCATGTATTGTGGCAATTAAACAATCTTGGAAGCAACAGGTCAAAAATTGTAATGAATACTCCATCAATATCCAATCTACCTTCAGGTTGTCCAGCTGCCTCCGGACTGTCTCGGGATCAGACCCAACTGCCTGCATCTGCTCCAGCTGGTCCTCAGCCTGCTGCATGTAGTCGTTCATCTTGTCCAGCCCGTCTTGGAATCCCTTGGACGCCTCGTACGCGTCGCCCAGCTTCTCATGGCGGTCGCGGTAGGCGTCGTTGAGGTTCTCCCACGACGTGTAGAGTTCATCCATGTTCTTCTGGACCTCAGGTTTGTTGGACTCGCCACAGTGCTGCATCAGGTCCTGGCCTAGGTGCTTGGTCATGTCGACATCTTGTTGGACAGCGTCGATGTCCTCCTTGATTGCTTGGAGGATGTCCTGTGGAGAGTCATAACAGAAAATTTTAATATCAGATCATATTTTGATTTTTTTTCTAACAAGAAATTTGTTCTATGAGCTGCTTTAAGTTGAGCAGATAATCAAGTATTGCATTGGGTGTTATTAACCTGTTGGAAACTAAAATGAGATATCTTGGGCTGCGGTCTATGGAGAATTTATGTTATTAAAATAAAATCATCTCCAGCAGGTTATAAGTTGTGGTTGCACATAATTCCATGGATTTAGTTATTAAGAAAGAAACAGAAAATCTTATTGTTTGGGAAAAGTTGGTTGATAACTCTCAGTAGAACTACTGAGGAGAAAGCAGTAGAGTACTCTTGATGTTTCAGAGAGGCTGAACTGAGTGTCATAGTAGAAGATTGAAAGATCATCCTGCTAATAGGGTAAAATATAAGTGGATTCAATTTTTGGCACTTTCCCTTTTGTGTTAAATCAAATGTGTCATAGGACTGACTTAATGCTGCAGGAAAAGTTTTGAGTGCTCCTACATTTTATTTTACAAATTCCCATTTTTGTTTCTGACCTGTTGGTCTCTAACAACTGGAGCCTCGACGGCTGGAGGTTCCTGAGATTTGATCTGGTCTTGCAAGTCCTTGACGGTGTTTGTGGTGCCGTGGAGCTCTTCCCAGAATGACTCGGCCGCATGTAGCGCCTCCTGGAGTTCGGCAGAGCGTCTGTTGGCTGTGCTTGTGATCGTATCCCACTTGTTGCCCAGTTGGTCCAGTTTGTCACGGAGCTCTGAGAAGATTTACACAAAAAGGGGAGCTCATTACTCACAGAATATTTTACCATGGATGGTGATTATTAAAACAGTTTAGTTAAAATAGAATTGGATAGCTTGATGAGTTCATGGAATTAATATAGTGTAAATTCTGATTCCAGTGTTTACATGTAATTCTGAAATGAAGCAAAATATGTTTGCTAGCCATGTCATGTGACCGTCTGTTGATAAAACCCAAATGCTATAGTGTATGTCGTCCAGCAGAAGACGACGACAACAACGACAAAACAACAACAACAACAAACGAAGAAGGGTTCAACTCAGTGAAAATTTACCTTTGACGTGTGGGTCACTTGGAGAGGAAGCACTTATCAGGTCATTGCCTGCCTTACGCATGACCTCTACAGCATCCATCTGACTGTCAATGTTGTCTTGTAAAGTCTAAAAACAGGAAATGAAATGGTTCTTCAGTTACATCACCAATCACAGAAGAACATATAGAATATAATGAAGGTCAGTCTACGACAAATTTTAAATATGCTGACAATAGTGCATCATTAATATGCAGAATAATTATATTGTAAACTTGCAATGAAATATTGTTTTCCCCAATGTTGTATCATATCATATCATATTATATATCACATATCAAACCTAATCATGTATCATATCATAAATCATCATTTTTCAAATCATACTTTTAATTCCTTTTTCAAAAAACAAAAAACAATGCTGCTGTATACCTGTAGTTTCTTCATTTGTTTGCGGAGAATGTCAGGATCGGCTGAAATGGGTTCTGGACGGCTGAGTTTCTCAGCTGTGATGTTGAGCTGTTCGAGAGTCGAGTCCAGGTCTTCAATAAACTATATAAGAAAGAACAAAAATGTAGTCTAGTTGAAAAATAAATCAATACTGTCCGTTTCCCATTATTACCAGATTTTAGAATTTGAAGGGATTTGTCTTAAACTACACAAGCAACTGTCCAATTGGCAACAATTGCTTTATCATCACCTACAAGTTTTCATAAAGTTTATTGAACAGAAGTCAAGTTGTCAATCTGAAGATTACCTTATAACCTGCCAAACTCTGAACAAAAATTCTTGGTTGATGGTGAAATAGATGTATGTGACTCACCAAATTTGCACACATGCTTGATAATTACACATTGATGTAATTCTTTGTTGTACAAAAGGCACATTGCCAATCTGGAGAATTAAACTTTACCCCGCTGGAGACCAAGTACGAGATATCTCATACTGGGGTCTATGGAAAATGTGGGTTATAGTGAAATCAAATCCTCTGCAACAAGTTAAAGTGTGAAATAGTGAGCAAAAATCATCTGCTGAAACTGAACTATGGGATTTGGAACTATGGAACTATGGGTAACATTCGGGTAACATTCTGGTAACAACAATTGCTCCAGGATTGATGCCTCGAAGTCAGAGTTAGATTTCATGGTTATCATTGAACTCTGGTTCAGGTTTGGATGAGGTTTAAGTTAACTCTTAACATGCCACAGGATTGAAACCTCTATGGGCTTTACATGTATTATTTGGTGAAGATCTGCATTTCTGGCACGTTAAGAGTTAAGGGTTACGGTTTGGATTAGAGTCCTGCATAGAGTCAGGTTCAACAGTCGCCTTTGGCATCCAAGCAATTACTGCAATAATTACAAATGCATGCTTTGCTTTCTTTCAATCAACTTACAGAGCTGGTCCTCTGGAGGAGATCAAACATCTTCTCTCCTCTCTTGTTGACCTCCTCCTTCACGTTCTCGTAGCGACGGTTGTCATCGTCCACCTTGGCCTGGATGGCAGAGGCCCCCGCCCCGGGGCTCAGCTTGGCCAGCTCGGGGGCGATGCGATTCAGCTTGTTGACATGTTGCTGCTTCTCGGCGACAGTTTGCTTCATGAACTGGAAGTGGGATTGAAAGTGGAGAAAATGATATGCATGTTATCCTGTTGCCTCGAATATTCTCCAACTCCCATAGAGTTAATACATGGTACATACGGTTCCTATATCTAATGGGTTAATTAGTAGCATAACAGCAAACATTGAGACGTATGTTTATTTTTAATCTCGAGACAATTATGACTGAAAGATGAATCAGTATGTGTTAGACTGATGATGAAAGAAAATGTACTCATTCGTTCATTCCTTTGGTTAATAAATGTATTTGTTTCAGAGAAAAGAAAATGGTTGTTCCGTTAATAATTATTTCAGTAAATAGTTTGCATATATTGAAGTCATTTACGGAAAATCTCTTTAATTTCTAAGACATATCTTGATCTATTCATGAAAAGTTCAAAATACTCATATCATTGGCAATTTTGATATGCAATTTAAAGAGTCCACAATGTGTTAGTATTTAAAAATCAAATCACAAATTCCAGAACAAAATCTCTTTATTACATTTAAACAGAAAATGATAATCAAGTTTAAGAAGCTTTCTGATATTCAAAATGTTCAAATTTTAATATCGAATGCCAATCCATTCATCACTGGTCAAGAACATAATTGACATCTATGGGAAATGTGTGTTATGGCAAAATCAAACCTTCATCAACAGGTTAAATTCAAACACCAGTTTTAAGCGTCACTTTACATACTCTGTTGTTGTCGACTTCTCTTCTTATCTCCTCTGCGTCAAGTCCCGGTGGTTTCAGGGTCTTCAGCTCCCCTTCGATCTCGTTGAGCCAGTTTGTCAGCTCGTCGTGCGACTCGTTGAACTGCAACGTCTGGGGCAGTGCCTCTTCCAGCACCTCCACTCGATCGGCGCTTGCCGAGGAAAGTTCGTCAAACTTCTGTTTGAGTTGGTTGGCCTGGGCCTCAAGGCGGGACCGCTGTCGTGGGTCTGAGGTCTGCTCCAGGAGCGCCTCGGCCGCACCGAGCGTGTCCTGGATTCGGCTCTGCTTGCCAGTGATGTCACGATCGATGGCCTGAAAAGTATTCACATGAATACAGTGTATGGTGATAATCTTATTGTTGCTGAAAATACACGAGAAATATATCACCGAACAAGGCAGCTCTTAGTATACTAGTTTCATCAGCTTTTGTAAATACCCACAAATGACCTTCGAAATTGACCCTGGCTCCACAAGAAGGTTTCCCAACTGCACCTATGATCTCAACTTTGGTCAATGTTGGATGTCACCCTTTGATACCAGACTTAATTGACTGTCAGCTTACATTGACAAGAGTGATTCAAAATACAAAAATCACACTTAACTTTTGTTGAGAAGAAATGCAAATTTTAGCTGAATATTGTTATCAAAATGAAGCTAATGAAAGAAGCTACATGGTGCTACAAATAAATATCAATTTTAATTTTTCAATTTGCTACAAGTTCCTTCATTAGATGTAGTGGGTTGCAAGTAAAGAAATGAAATACTTAAAATTTACTCATGCTGATTTTACTGCCTTTAAGTTGCATAGATGTACAACTATCCAGTGGTTAATGCTGATAATATTTCAGACAATATTATACACTAACCTTTGCTTTCTTGAGCTGCTCACGTACACCATTGGGGTCGACGCTAATGGTCTCCCTGGCGCTGTTCTGAAGCTGTCTGTCGGTGTCATTGAGCCATGACAGAAGATTGTCCATGCTCTGTTGGACCTGTAAACAAAAACATCAACAAATTAAAACATGTAAACAATTGATCACTGTTACCTCATGTTAAAGGTAAGTGACATGATTGGGAACACTTGAAAATGCCCCAAGAACCAAATGAGTTGAAATATATACCAACTATACATCAGCTGGAGAGGATCTCCCAGCTGGAAGGATTTGTCTCTAATTTGTTTACTTAACACTTTGAGTGCTATTGGCGAACCTGTTCGCCGAGAAGACAATCGGATCCATATCTTTTAATTTGAATGACAAATGTCACTGAAGTTCCTACCAATGAAATTTATCATAAAATGAATACACAATGAACCAAATTAATGAGTTAAAATGTATTGTCTTGATAGCATTTGCGATTTTACAGAAAATCGTACAATTTGGAAAGGTTATACACATTAGTCCGAAACAATCCAGTCCCTGGTTAACACACCTGGATTTTTAGCCCAGCACCCAAAGTGTTAAGGAGAATCAAGCATGAACATTGATTCTATCGGGGCACGATAAAAATAGGACGCATAGAAAGCCACACAGTAGGTTTGCCTGCCACGACGGATATTGACATTAGTTATTTTAGAATGATTCAAAGTTTGACTACAAGATTTTCACAGGAGAATCCTTGCATATTTTAATTGATTCTGGATTAGTTTCAGACCAAGTTGAGGACTACCCCAAATCATATCATTTACCTTTAATTGCTCTAGCAGACATGTTACCTTGCATGAACATACAAATTGAAGATAACGTGGAGTAAAGGTAGGTCGATGATGGAAAATCTTCCATTACAATTCTCCATTTTGTTGGTTTCCAAATGAAAACATGTAACATTTGCATTCATCATGAAGAAACATTCACCCAAGGTGTGTAAAATATTTATCTGATTGGCTGGTAGTTTTTTATCAACTTAGCATTATGATATTCACAGTTACTGTTGTTCCATATATAAATTTCTGTGTTAGAACTCGACAATTCAAATTGGAAATACTGTGACAAACGAAGTGTTCTGCTCTTTTTCAACTCTTCTTTCCTGTATCTGAGAGTCATTTTCAGAAATACATGTACCATCAATTTATGGAGGATTTTAAATAATATTGTCAAACGACTGATCATGATCTTGAAGAGTCTAATGACAAGATGCCTCAATACAATTATCAAATTTCATTTATTTCAGTTATTTATTTTCACATTTCTCAAATTAAACAACAAAACAGATACAACCATACATAATCTACAATCGTGTGAATGCATACAAAAAAAAGAAAATAAGCTTAATAGAAAAGTCGAAATCGGTCAATTTATAGGGAAGTAATGATAAGTAATGAGAAATGAAGGAACCTGCATAAAAGTAAACTTGTAAAATCTACACATTTTCTTTCAATCACATGATGTAAATCACGAACAAACAATTGGGCCTATAATTCACAATTCAGGCATGACACATAAAGACAAATCTATTTCTCACTTTCTGAGCTCCGTCGAGCTGGGCACTCAACCGGTACTCAATGTCTTTGGTCTGGGAGGCAAGCTCATTAAAACGTTGGTTGTCGTCGTTGAGCTGTTGTCGGATTTCAGCAGCGCCCTGGCCGGGGCTGAGTTCAATGAGACGGGTTCCCTTCTCATTCAGCTCCCCCAGGGTGGGGCGGTGGGCGTCAATCTCACGTTGCAGTTTCTGTGTAAAGTATAAGAGGTATGAATGGTCAAATCTTATGGGTTTCTACCTTATTTCTGATTTAATTTTCTATGTCCACTAATCCCTGACACATTTCAGCAGGTAACAAAGTTTCTGCTTCAACCCCCCCCCCCCCGAAAACTATATTTTAAAAAATTTAAAAGAAAATCTTATGCTAATTCACCTAAGATTTATACAGTTTCTTGTATTTCTACTCACTGTAATTATAAAGTCTTGAGAAAGTGGCCTAAAGGACACCAATCCAAGACTATAAACTACCAACTTTTTTACTTTACTTTTTAAAATTATTTATCTATTTAAACTAACAACTTCAAAATGTTACCAATACATTGAAAAAGTCACAGAACAAGACTACAATGAAATTCCTAATTTCTTGTTGCCATGATAACAGAAAGAACCCTACCTCTTGTACGGCCTTCTGGTTCTCCGTGCTGGCCGAGGGGTCAAAGTTCCTCAGGTCTTGCTCGGCCCGTCTCAGCCAATCAGAGAACTCGTTCTGTGTGCGGTTGAACTCACTGGCCAATGGGACGGCCTGTTGTAGCTGGGATAGCTGATCCTCGCTCTTGTGGAGGATGTTGTCATAGCGATTCTGGATGTTATCCAGCTTCTGTTGGACGTCGATGATCTCCTTGCCTGCAGAAACGACGATAACACCATAATGTTTCTCTAAAGGTATTCTTCTACAAATTGTGTATGCAATATATACCATTCTTAGCTACTAAGAACAAGATATGTTGGTCTAGGTCTACAGTTTATGGAGAATATGAGTTATGTTGAAATCAAATCATCTCTAATGGGGTTAAGTTAATGTATTACTACATTTACAACCCTTTATCTGATTTCACACTTGACCCGTTCAAGACGGTTTTATTTTGCTTTAACACACATTACCCATAAACCTCATAACAAGATATCTTGTGTCTAGTCTTTAACTGGTCAACCATAAATCTTAAATAGAATCATGCTGACCGATGTATTAATTCTTATGCAATTTGTTTGTGTGAATGGAAGAGTATGGATGTTTCTCTTTTTATGTCCACCTTTTTTTTGTAATAAGTAATTAAAATTTGAAAATTATCAAAACCTAGAGTACACATGTGTAATGGAATACTGACCTTGCAAACTTTTTTCATAGTCACAGGAATTGTTTTAAAAGTCTGTGCACATATTTTATCTTGTAAATGGAAATTTGAGTCGGGAATATTCCTTGCCTGTACTCAAAATGTAACTTTGAAGAAAAAAGCTTGGCCCCTGGCTTAACTCTGGCAGTGCCAAAGGAGCAAATACGCACCACTTAATACACATAGTGTCCATAGAGCTGTAATTCCTATGGCATGTTAAGAGTTAACTTACCAGTGCATTGTCGGAGAAGATCTTGTCCGTCCGAGAGCACTTTTCTGATGTTGGGTTGCTTCTCCAGAACTGATGCATGTAATGTCTGGGGGATGGAGAAATGAAAGCAATGATAAGAACTCCAGCAACATGTGAAACTGATAAATATTATACCTATAGTAATGATAGTGAATTATCCATTGATGAAAATGATCCACCTGTAGTGTATGTAATTAATTTAAATACATCATATAAACATTAGAAAAGCATATTAGGTTTTAATTCCAGAAGGCAAATTGTTCATGCGCTGCTTTCTAAATTATTTGAAATCAATACATATCATGGACTCATGGTACTGCAACAAATATTGCTGAGATCTTGTCAGTGATTTTATTGGGAATACATAGTTTGATATACATTTTCCCATCACATTATACAGGTGCAATTGAAATATGATTATTGCAGAATTTCAGTTTCTCAGTTACCATGGCAACATAACAATGTATTAAAAGTACAAGATACTTGTATCTTATTTTTTTCAGTTTACATCAGAAACTTGTAGGGACATTAAACAAAACGAGGAAATATCTTTGGAAATCATTAACACATTATATACACTGTCATTGTCTATGTCATAACAGTGTACACAATATATTTTCATTCTATAAGTCAGTGATCAAAGAATGAAATTAAGTTATAGTTTAGATTAGTAATATATTTAATAATCAAAAATAAATCAATATTACCATGGATTTCACAATGAAAAAACACTGGAAATATCAATATTATCACACAAGAATGTCAGTCAAACATTAATTTATAGTTGAGATTGGATAAAGATTAAAAATGAAATAACAAAGACCAGAAAAGAGGAATAAAAAATACACCAAATATTGTTATAAATAAAATGTGCATAGTGAAAACCAGAGAAATTCATAAACAGCATGCAATAAATGTCATGCCCCAACATGCAAAAATGTGATAAATATATAAAACAAAGGTGTGCAAATTATAAATGTTTGTGATTCCATAGTGGTAAAACCTGTTGGAATAAATTAATAGCATGAATAATAATACCTCGGTGATAATTCAGTAAATATGAAACGATGACTAATTAGTATATATACAGACAAGATTCCAATTTCTGTAATATTGTGTCTTAAGGTTTTTCACAACATTTTGGTTGGATGGTCAGTATTTTCTGACAGTTCAATCATAAAATGGAAGTTGTGTTCAGATATTGACTACTAAAATCAGTGATATTGCTAACATTTTGTGTAGTCAGGGAATACAATTTGCTTTCCACCTATTCTAACAATTTTTATGTAACACAGAGAAATATAACAGGTCAGGTGTCTGTTTTCTATGTCAGTAATTGCACTGTTAGGTTTTTGTTTCACAAAAATGGAATCTTGTAAACTACAATAAATGCCAGTATTGAGAATTCAGTCATGATAGTTAACAAGTTGAATCAATGGATTCTTTATAAGATATACCCATTGGATACATGTGAGATGTAGCTAATGAATGATTAAATATATATGTTATATATCCTGAATGAATGTTGTTCAGTCCACACAAAAACAAGTTTCATTTTGTAAGATCTAAACCTCATTTCATACTCGAAGAATTGAAGGTAATGTTAACACAGCAAAAACATTATACATATATCACGTTTGAAGTACTGGTGTCGAGTGTTTGATTGTGGAAAAGGTGCTCAAGAGAATGTGTCCAGAAAATAAAATGTTAAAAATTCTTCAAAAAGTGAAACATATATAAATCTATATATTTGATAAAAGCATTACAGTAATGCTCTCCTGTAAAATTATACATATCTTCATAGCGCAGGATGACCCCCCCCCCCCCAATCCCAATCTTTTATATTGGCAGGCTTTATTTACGGCATATATAATTGTTTGTTATTATCTCAATTGATGATATAATACTTTTTGCATTTTGGGCTGAAACACTCTTCCACAGTACCTTTAATAAGTGTATGTCAACACTGTCAGAAACACAGTCAATATCATCTTTAGACAGAGTGTAAATTGAACAACACATTGCACATGATGACCACATGACAATAACAATAATCAACTACATGAAATGAACAAGTGGTGAAAAATAATGAGTTTGGTTTGGTTAATCACCCATTGATATTAAGATTACAGTACACCTGAATTTTTTTTTTCATTTAGATTGTTACAAACCTCAACTTCCTTTATTATGCCTCCGCAACGAAGTTGCCGGAGGCATCATGTTTTCGGGTTGTCCGTCCGTGCGTCCGTCCGTCCGTCCGTCCGTCC
>JZLH01S0113579.1:29142-42249 GCA_001188425.1 Eucidaris tribuloides | reverse complement strand
CCGCTTGTTCAGGTTGTCAAGCTGCTCACGGAAGCCCTCGGGATCGGTCAGGTAGCCACGGTCGATGATGTCGCGGAAGACGCGATCGGCCTTCAGAAGCTGTTTCTTGATGTCCTCCAAGTTTTGTTGGTATTTCTGAAATATGAAATGAGTGTAGAAATACAATGTTTTATTGAATTTGTGATTGATTATAGACTGAATATTTTTTTTCAGTTCCTATCACAAACTACAACAAACCCACAACATAATGGCATGATTGCTGTGACATTGGGAGCAGAGGCAAAACTAGAGATGAGCTCACCTAATTTATTTAAATCCAGGAGAAGGAATCAGTGAGATAACACAGGATTACCAGGGAATTTGCTGATTTCCTTCTGATGAACTTTGTACATTTTACGATCATTATCAAATTTAACCACATTTCAGTTGAAAACATCTACAAGGATACCACGGGCAATCTTCCAGTGCATATGCTGTTTAGACATAAAAACATACGAGAGTCTTGGTTTAAATTTCAATGTTGGATTTCTAAAAATGTTCAAGATCCACCATTGATGGATTGGAAGAATTCTCCTTTGAATTACGGAAACAAATGACAAAATTCACCTCAACTAGGGTGTCCAGGTCCCTGGCAACAGGGTTCATCCTCTCCAGGGTGTCATCTGCTACACCCAGCTGGGCCTGGCAGTCGTTGAGCATGGACTGTACAGGGCAACAAACAAACATGTAGGTTATCTACAATTCACTAACCATGGAGCAAAGTTTCAAAGCAAGTTACAAATAATTGCAAGAAGATGATCTTGTTACGTTTTGCAACTTCAAAAGTGTTGCCTTATTTGATTCCCCAAAATTGTGTATTATGGGAAATCAACATCACTAAACATAATTTTAAAGAGTCTTAAATTTCGACAGAATGTAAATTCTATGTAAAATTTCTATGAGGAAAACAATACAGAGCATGGTGACAATTAAATGAAAACAAAATTAAAGGGAATAAAAACAAAACCACAATTCATAATCTAGAACATATATGCAATCATTTCTTGGGCTCTGCTTTTGCAATTAAGGTATTTTTAAATCTCACTGTTTCTTAAATTCTATATGAAATTACAGCTTTTAGAGGAGTGTTCATGTTTCAAAAGACTGAAGAGTTATTGGTTTAAATAGCTTTAAATTGACAACAGACCTGGAATGACAGCAGTTCTTGGTTGCCAGCCTCCAGTTGTCCATACTTCTCCTTCACCAGTCCCTTCAGTTTCTCGTAGCGCTTCACGACACCATCGACGTCGTCATTCACCATCGTCGTGTCAGCACGTGGGGGCGCTGCAGCCATCAGGCCGCTGCTATTGTCCTGGACCTTGACAATCGTCCTCTCAAGACCATCCACTTCCGTCTGCAAGGCCTGAAAGATAGAGTAACCAACAAAAAAATGAAGTTTAGCGATCTACAAGTTATTGGCTCTACATGTACGTATGCATTTGTAGAGGCTTTGCATGCACAAAGACAATTTGTTTTCTACTGAATGTCACTTGAATTTCTAAAATGTCATTGTGGAATGCAGATGCAGAATGGAATTGCATCTTCGCTTGCCTCAAATGATGATATGGAAGCACAAACTTTTCTGACAATGCAAAGTGAACAGGTTGATTACATTTACTAACTTTTGGGGGACTGGAAACCAGGCCATTGCATTGATTCAAAGTTAATGGATATTTTGTCTGATTTTCATTATCAATTCTCATCAATTTTGCTCCAAGAACATCTTTAGTTTAATTGTATCTCAACAGAGTCTTGTTCATCAAACCATGTGTTCTTTCAGCGTCATTTTGGACCAAATTTAACAAAAAAACAATATAGAGCTCATATCAGATTAACTGTCAAATTCAAAACAGGTCTAATATCAGCCTCAATAGCAACCATTTCTGCCCGCTTTGTTTGAATTCCTGTGAGTTTTCCAATTTACTGGTTAAGGATTCCATCATATCAAAACCGTAATGAGCTAATAAAACCATTTTGTTGTTGTTGTTGAAAATTTAATGCAGGATAAATAGATTGGTACTTACCCTGAGCTTATCAAGATTCTTAGGGTCGATTTTGCCTGCTGCATCATGGGAAGCCAGCTGCTCCTCGAATGTCGCCAGCGATGACTGCGACATGTTGATGGTGTCGTGGAAGTCCGACAGCCGCAGGTTGAAGTCCTCCAGGACGCCGAGTTGATCTCCAACTTCTGAAGTTCAAAAATATTGTTACAATCATTAAGCTTCCTTCTCTTCAAATGCTCCTCATTTTCAACCATTACCATTCCAGTGAAACTTGGGAGATTATTTGCTTTTGCATGGCTGTACGAAGGAGATTCTGCAATTGATTTTTGTGTAAACAACCCCTGTAAGGATATCCATTTTTTCCCCAACAGACCAAATTCTTTTAATTTCTTGTTTCTCATAAAGTATTTGAAGGTAATATTGAATAAAAGTAGTGAGCCGATATACATGCAATATTACATTTGAATTTACATTTTTGGCAAGTGTTTTCTATCCATGCTAAAAAGTAGATGTCATAATCTTACACTATATTTTGTTGTAATCTACGTGTACATCCACTTGTTCACAGAACTCTATGATAGATTATGTACACTTTCAAAAATATAGTTAAAAGTCTACCAGGATATCTATAGACGGGACTACAGGACTACATGACGGATACATTGCTCATCTATACCTCTTTGTAGATCGTCCCATCTCTTGTTGGCCTCGGCCACCTGGTCTTTGATGAAGGGGTGGTCGACGTCGGTGCGGGAGATAAGTTGGTCTGCCGAGTTGTTGACGGCTTCATGGTGGTCGCGATGGTTGTCAATGTCCTCTTGCAGTTGCTGTAAGCCAACGAAAATGTTAATTTGACTTAATGATATGTATAAGACATTTAAATTGTTTGTACATGGTGACATCATAAAGAATTACTGCAGAGAACATCAGGGGTATCCAAATGTTGGAGCCAATGTAGAGTACTTTACTGTGAGAGTTCAAGAAAGAATTATCTCTGGATTGTTGATGAGAATTGATTAACAGTTTAATTCTTATATAAAGAACAGTCTGAGAAAGCAAAATGAATGTACATGTAGATGGGACTGATGCATAACTCTACTGCTTTTAGGCAGCTGGCTCTAGCCACTAAGCCGTACCTGGATAAACTTCAGATATCTCAATGTACAGTTCTTGCTCATGAGTAGCATGGGAATTGAAACCAGAAGACAAACAAAATGAAGGTTCAAATGATATACCATCAGATCTTGGTCTAAAAGCGGTCCTAAAACCTAGTCTCAACTAAGACCTAGCTTAACAGAAAGACATACAATATAACTATTGTTCTATCTGGTTTACGAAGAATTCTCCCATTTCATAATCCATGTGCCACCAATGTCCACACTGCCAGAGGCATATTTTCCCACTCCCAGGTCGACAACAGTTATGTCCAAGATGGTGGATGCTGCAAGAGAATATAACTGACCTTGATGAGTTCATACTGCCTCCTAACCACATTTGGTTTGGCGGTGACTGGTCCTAGTGAGTTGAGCCTGTCCTCGGCACTCCTAAGCCACGGCAGGAACTGGTTCAGCTCGTCCGTGTAGACCTTGGCCTTGTCGTTGGCCTCCTTCAGTCTCTCGCCACGCTGCGTGGCTCGGTCATTGACCGAGTTCCACTTGGCCTGGAGCGAGTCGCGCTTGGCTTGGAGGGCGCTGCGTTCCGAGGGACCATCAGCTTCCTCCTTGAGGGAATCGATCTTTTCAATCATGCGCTCGTAGGTGTAGACTTGTTTGACGATTTCTTTGGGTATCTCCTGAGGAGTTAACACATGAAATACATAAAATAAAAAGTGCTAAACATTCCAAACCCATTTTAGAAACAATTCTAAGAATTGTTGAGCTTTTTTATGTTTGACAATTTCTTTGGGTATCTCCTGAGGGAAATTTATGGAATGTTTTCTTACTTTTTAAGTGCTAAACTAATCTCTAAAATGATGACCCAAACCCATTTTTAAAACAATCAAGAATTTAGGTGAGTATTTTTGTTTCATTTTAATGCAAAAACATTACCTATTAATTCTAAACAACATGTCAGAATGATGCAGTTCTAATAACAGACTTCATGAAATCACATTGTGATCTGAACATTTGTAATTTTCTAATGATTTTGAATGAAGAATAATATAACTCTATCTGAAAATTAACACAATGAAAGTTTCAGACAATATAGACATTGTTTAAAGAAAGGAGTTTGCAATGATTGTATGAAAATAATTTGAAAATGAATTGGTTTCAATGCAAAAGGAGCATATTCTGGAAAGCACCAAGATAGTACTCTACAAGCAGCACTATCATGAAAGTTAATTGATTTTGTTTTGTTTTTGTTGTTTATGTGTTTTGTTGTCTTCTTTTAGGGGGCTCAGGAAGGAGGGGGGTGGATTTAAAATGAATATCTTACCTCATGCTCTACCAATTGCCTCCTGAGGACTTCTGGTTTGGCTGAGATGGGTTTGGAGACAGACAGATCCTTGTCCTTGCCATCTAACCAGCGTAGCATGCCACCATAAGATTCCTCAAAGTCTCTGGATTGCAACAAGGCGGCCTGAAGCTTGCCTTGGCGCTCATCTGTAAAGAAAAAAAAAAGTTTCATAAATTATTGTGATAAGTTACCTCCAACAAAATTACACCATGCATACAAGTTCACTGTATCCTGCTACTCACCATGAAATGTAACAAACAGAATTGTAATTAGTCATGAAATGAAGGAGATGCTCTTTTTGTCTTTTTGTGATTTTGGTAAAAATTTGACATATCAGCAAAATTGCTCAATTAAATGGAATTTGAAAATTCTGTCTCAGGGTTTTAAATTCCATACCCTGACCTATCAGATACATGCTAATATTTGCACCAGGAAATGACAAAAGAGAAACATTTTGAAATGTAGATGGAAGAGCAGATGCTGTGCTATGACACAAGCACATTGAACCCTTTGGGCCAGATGGGCCAATGAAATAAATATATATAAACTTAACTCCTACAATTCCACTGATCCATATTTCACACAGACATGGTCTAATTCCAGAAACCAAAGGGTTAACAAGTCTTCGGTTCCACTCACCTAGTTTGTGGCACAGGTCGACGTACGGCGTCTGGACGCTCTCTAGCTTCAGCGTAACCTCTGCCTTGGCCGTCATGTTGGGGTTCATTGACGTCAGTTGTCTGTGGCACTCCGTCAGAGTGTCCTGCTGGGGTTTGCGTCTCTCAGCCTCTCGTTGTAGGTTCTGTCAAAAGCGGGGTTTGGGAGTTTTAGCTTAATGATACTAATTTTGATTTCTTTCTTCTTTTGCACTTTGCAATAATTAAGTTTTGAGAGTTACTTAACCCAGTGGAGACTACGTACGAGATATCTTGTGTTGGGGTCTATGGAAAATGTGTGTTATAGTGAAATCACATCGTCTCCAATGGGTTAAAAGTTCATAATCCTGTTGAAGATGATTTATTGCGTAACATGCATTCTCCACAGATTGCAGCCCAAAACATCTCAATTAGTCCTGAAAGAGTCAAGTTTCGCTAGTATTTTACTTTCATTGTGTAGTGTATACTTTTCCACGAGAATGTAGTTTTTAAGTGCCAAAGTGATTTCACACTAAAATGAATTTGAAGAATTTTTTTTCAATTTTGTGAAAGGACTCTTCTCTAAAACCTTTTGTTTAAACCAAGATACTGAAAGCATACTAATAATGGATTCTATGAAGTTGGTTTCAAGACTTTATAGGTGAATGATACATAGAGTCACAGATAATTTCATGTTTGCAAATTTCATTTAAGAGTCTGCTGAACTAAACATATCAAATACAAGAAACATAGCTGTATAAATGACAAAGTCTGCTTACTTTCAACTCTAGATAGAGTGAAATAACATGAACCTACCTTTGTTTCTTCCATTTGTTGTCGGACAACATCCGGGCTGTTGCTGATCGGGGCCAGTGCCGAGATCTTGTTCCTGAAGTCGATGGTCCAGTCCGACGAGTCCTGCAGCGTGTCGTGGAATCGCTCGCTCTCGCGCAGCACGTCATCAATGTTCTTCTCCCTGTCATCCAGCTGCTTCTTGAGGGCATCCCACTGTTCCTTGACCTCGTTGACCTGACGTTGGATCGGGGTCGAGGTGCGAGACCTGGGATCTTGTTTGTCAATGATGGCCTGGCCGGCCTCCTGGAGGTGCTCCATTTGGGGTTCATGGGCACGGAACTCCTCTTGTAAGACCTTCAAAAATAAATTGACATTCAGATAATTTTTTTCTGTGTGTAATTGATTGTGCTGTATCCGAGGCCTGCCTCAAGGTCAATTTCTTGTGGCCTTGGTCTTGGGTCTTGGTCCGAATCACTACAAACATTACGAAAAGGTTCTAAAAGATTTTTGGGACTGCCTTGGTCTTGGAACCTGTGGTCTAGTAATTGTATTATAGATTAGTCAAAGGTGGTGTTGTAGTTGGAGTATTTCCGTCTTTCATTCAATTTTTTATCAATTTTTAGCAGGCCTGGAACTGGACTGATATATCAAATTGCAAGGTGTTGTTTTGTAATGGACTAAAATTCAGAACTTACAAATTTTATGACAATACTGTAACATCAGAGCTGGGCAAACACTAATCTTAACTGAACTAAATTACCACAATAAAATTCTGCTGCGTGATAAAAGGTTGTTCCATGTATTTCTTTTAACTTTCAATCATTCGCACAGCGATATTTGCCACTGTCTAGTGTCCTAGTCCCACAAAATAATTGTGACATTCAAACAAACTACTAACAGCAACACAATAAATATTCAAAATTCCAAATATACTCTTCAAAGAATATAGGCCTACACTCCACTTTGGCATATTTCTGTTCTTTTCATTATCGACACGGCAACAATGTCAACAGTAACTTTTTCAAATAGCAGTCACTGTCGGCACTCCCTGGATCTTGTTTGATTTAAGAGAGTAAACTACTTGAAGCTCTTACGAAGTTGTTGATTCTTATATCAATTTGTAAATGACACTACCCCTGGGACTTCTGAAGCGTCGTAGTCGAGTCCATATGTTACAAGTTCGAGTCCACATTCATTCTACATGGTGATTTGATGCCAAATCTGAGTAAAAGTTCACCAAGAATTTGACATAAGACCCAACTTACTTTAAAGATTGTGTCATTCATTTGCACGTCTAAAAACATCTAAATGAATGAAATCAGCTGAAATCATATCCAATTTGAGGACCTCTCGTAGAGACTTGGGGTAAAATATTGAGTTTTGGTGAAAATCTGGACGATTAAACTTCATCCTTTTTCAAATTACTCAGAAGCATTTTAAAAAAATCCACGACGTCAAACGTGCACGTGCCGTTCCAAAATTGTCCGATCAACCGTTAGCCAAAGGTCGTGCTGAGGTTAGCCGTTTGACCAATCAGCGCGCTCCGCTTGTCTTGCGACGTTACACAATAACCGCGATTCGCAGTTTGAGCAAAATTGAAACTCACGGAAAGAACAACATTCTGGTAACATGTCGTTATTAGTTTTTCTCATGAAACAACAAATTCATGACGTATGGATCTCATACTTTCAACACACCATTTGTAAGTACTAAACTACCATTTGGTATTGATAATGAAGGGAAGTAATGGACTTGCACATCCCTGACACAATCTTTAAGCTGATATTGACATGGATTCCTTTCCTTTTAATTCCCATGCAAACATTCAACGGAAATTCCTTTAGTCCATAAAAATATTACTGTTACATTTATCTCATGCTTTCTGTATCCATATCACCTGTGTTAACACAGTAAGTAAATTGGCAAAATTTAATAATTAGTCTATTCCTTAAATGCAATTCAATATTTTTCAAGTTCATACATGTACTCTAGAAGTTATAATTTACATATCCCCTCCTTCAAGTGAAAAGTAATATTTACATGATCATTTGGCCATTTTCCCACTTTCAGCAGGTTTCTTGCACCTTCACTCTACGGTTTTATTTCCAAATCCAATTGGAGCCATGACACAGGAAACTAGTTTCCTGTGTCATGGCTCCAATTGGATTTGGAAATAAAACCCTAATCCCTGGGGATTAACATGTATGTGTGCTAATGGGATCAAGTGATTAGGGGATTAACGCCTACTTCAAGCAGAGGTGACAAAGATGTGATGATAATGAAGTCTGAAACAAACACTGCGCAAAACCACTAAACACAAGGTAAAAGCTCATACAACTATTCAAGAAGCTCTTTTGAGGAGGGAGGGAGAAGAGGAGGTTTTTATGTGTCAGGAAAACAGAACTCACAAAGCGTATTATGTAGGTAAATCGCAAATTGAATTAGGACTAAATACAACCTACTTATGGCTCTCACCCAATCAAACAGATACACATTTGAAGGTCTGGAATGGTTTTATCATGGGCTTGCTTTTTAAATAAGGAGTATGTACAATGTAGGCAGAAGTACTTATTTGCTTGTGAATAAGAATATGTGCTTGCAAGGAACACTTAAGCTCTGGATAAACATGGAAAAAATGCACGGGACTTGTACAATTACAAGACTACATGAGGAATTGGAATAGCACATTTACACATCACTCAAGTTTTTGGGTCATCAACATTTTGCACTGGTTCAAACATTCCCCACCCCCTTGAAGAATAAGATACAAGTTTGGTATTCAACAACTTCATGAATATTTGATCAATTTTCTACTTAAATCATAATATGCACATGTAGCAGTGAGGTTATGTTTATTGTAGCAAGAATAATTTATGATTTACAGGTGTGCACTCTTGAGTCTTGAAATGTAACATTTTTAAAACATGGGCAAGTACAGGGTTGATACTTGAAAATAAACACACTTATTCATTTTTAGTTCTCATGCTGATTAAATTTCAAGTATTTGTATTTGCCATTGACCAAGTAGTACTGGCATGCAATGATGTTTAATTTAAGATGTAATAAGATTTTCTGAATGTTATGAGAATAATCGACACAATCCACATATTTGTCTTACGGAGAACAAGTGTTTGCACACGAGATGGTGAACGGTATTCTACCGTGCATTGTTTACTGTTATGACGGGAAAGTATTGACTATAATTCTGGTGACATTTGTTTAGCGCAAAGTCAATACATGGTTTGTTTAGTCAATATCTATATATACGTCCTGCCATTTTTTTTAAAATACCAGTACATTATAATTTACATAAAAAATGATTTTTTTTTGTGAAGTTATCTAATACACTACTTCACTCATTGAGTGAATTATGGCTGCATAAATGTTGTGTGACCATTTTAGGCACAGGTGCACTTTGGTTCAAGGTACAAATTAATTCAAAATCAGTATCTGTATTGCCATTTCTGGTACAATACATCACTAATTACAGTACTTTTTTGGACACAAACCTAATTTTGAACTGTAATACAAATGGTAAAATCCATCATTGTAAGCTGGGTTTTGATCTATCCTCAGAGCAATATGGCAGAGATGATATTGTAGGTAAATACCCATCGGCTATAAATTTGTGAAACACACTTTATTTCTCAGTGTTTTTGCCAGTTTGTTTGCATGCGCTGTGCATTACGACTGAAAAGATGGGGGTTGAATTGAAGTGGGTTGGGTGGGGTTAGGGTGGGGGTAAGTAGTCACATGTAGTAAACAAACATTCCAACCTCATCCCATTACGTTATATCAACATACTGTACCACAATACCATTATAAATACCACTGAAACATACTCAATAGGAACGAACCACATACCTCAACTTGTAGTTTCTGATTGCGCAGGATTCCCGGCTCGATGCCGATTGGTCCCAGTACCGATGTCATCCTCTCCTTCTCGCCGAGCCATGTCTTGAGGCGGTTGTAGGCGCTCTCGAAGTCGCTCAGACTGTTGATGGCGCTCTCCAACTCTTGCGTCCTCTGCTTGGCCTTCTCTTGGAGTCTCAGCCATCTCTCCTCTGTGTCGGGGGAAATCGTGGAATGCGCAACGGGGGTCGTTGCCGTTGTCAAAGTCGCAAGAGGCACAGTCGTTGAAGGTTTGGAAGCAGACGGAGCGAGACGAACGTCGGGTGATGGTGATACAGTCACAGGAGAGGGTGAATATCCGAGGAATGTAACAATGCGAGTTCCACGTGGTGGTGATGACGATGATGACGGTTTGGATTTGGTGACATAGTAAGCAAGAAGAATACAAACACACATAACAATAAGTGGAAGAATGAATGTCAGGAAGATATCTTCCATGGTAATGAGCAC
Organism: Eucidaris tribuloides; assembly: GCA_001188425.1. Lineage (NCBI taxonomy): Eukaryota > Metazoa > Echinodermata > Echinoidea > Cidaroida > Cidaridae > Eucidaris > Eucidaris tribuloides. The sequence continues at coordinate 31,958 of JZLH01S0113579.1, read as the reverse complement.
AAAGTATTCAAGTTATTGAAGTCAATATCTTTGGAAGTGTTTCAACTGAAGGCACATACAATTGATGTTATATCTTTCAGCTCTTGTATCAAGTATATCTCATGTCGCAATGCGATGGAAGGCACGTTACCTGTACATGTAGGTTTTCACTTTTCACAGTCAAAGGAGCCACCCACTTGAAATCGCTTCAAAGGTTTGTTTTCCTCAGTCATCGATCTGATTACTCAGTTTTATTGCTCAGTTTGACTGCTAAGTGATATATGCTGGTATATGTTGAAGATTTATGTGGTTTGTCTTTCTTATGTTAGTATGTTAGGCATGTATGAAGTATGGTTTACAAGCAGTCTAATGCTGTAAACACTTTTAAAAATCTGTAACTACATAATTTTTTTATTGGATTTCTGACAAAATTTAAGGCTGTTACTGTTAGCCGTAGGAACTGTTTAATTTACCTTAATTTATATCTACATATTCACAATATTGTCCTACATGTACACACACCTGTACAATGCCCGCAATTCAATAATACAAGTTTGTTATATGAATTACAAGAAATGTTCAAAACACATTAAAATATTGTATTACTTGAAAAAAATGATCAAATAGCATTGAAAATCAACTGAATACTACTGTAATGATTAAATTTGAATTGTTTGTATAATGAAAACAACATGTGCTTTCTTGTAACAAGGCCAGAATATAATGATGAGATTGGCGGATGTTTAGCTATCTTGTGTATCACGTTCTTCAAGTTCAGGAATGTCTGCCGCATGGATTAGTAATCACACAGTTGATGCGCTTCATTGGTGTGAATTGGTTTAGATGGGATATAAAGTCAAACAGCTGTTCAGGGGTCATATAATGGACACACTAGGCGGTTTGGTACAGGATCATGTACACAGACACAATTCAAAGGGGCACAGTACCACTTAACATATCAGAAAATGAAAAGTCTTGTCTCTTTATATTCACTTCAGTAGGAAGTAGGGATTAAAATATACAATTTGTTCAGTTGCATCGTGCATAAATATTTACTGTGATTAAATATGTAATATCTATGTAAATTTATCATTGAAAACATAGACTGTGTAACTGATTTGATAAATAATTTAGTTAACAAATGTATTACCGACACCCAAATGTCCTGATACTATAATAAATGATGCTTGAATAATTATAACCTAGTCATTTCAAATACAGCACTGCCAATAGCTACCTCAGCTCAGTTTCCAGTATCTTAGCTGAATACAATCGTTAGAAAACAACTAGTTTTTTGGTGTTTGACAGTCGGTTAACCTTTTTGATACAGCACTATTCTTGATGGTGTGTACTATGCCTACATGTAGTTAGTATTACACAGTTATTAGAAGTAAAATGAATTCTAAAATGTATGTCTCATGTAAATTTCTCCAAGTGGGGATTCCCATCACTGTGCCAGAGTGTGATTATGTAATATCACTCATGCAGCCAATCAGAGTTCTGATATCATCAAATCACTGGGTGAAAGAGTACAATCCAGAAGTTACAAACGATGTTCATCAAATACTGCTCCTTGCTGAAAACACTTATTTCTCTTGATATACAATCACACTTTTTAGAAGACATTTGTTTTTCTTCAACATTTTATTTTGGGTTGTTGCTTCCATTCAGTACTTCAAAAGTCTGCTAGCTCTTTCATTTGACAAACACTCGGCAACCTGTGTGGCATTATATCACAACATCTGAAATGAAAAGTTAGCAAAACTGATCCACACTTGATACAAGATATTCACATATTTCAAAGAGTTACACGTCTCATCAAGTTTCACATGATGCAGCTAAAATTCAGATAACACAGCCTGGGTGCAGTTGAAAATGTGACATGATCTACATGTACGGCAGCGAGAATGCTTCCATCTGCATATGGAACAGACAAACAGTCTGACAAGAATAGATTTTAGTAAATAATACACCACATGCAAAATCGACTGGGTAATCGCAGAGAATAAGTGCTCAGTTATTGACCAGGATGAATAACAGCTTGAAGATTATATGGTGTGGTTGACAAAGAAAAAGAGTGACTTCAAAAAGAATGCAGTAGCTTGGTCTTTGCTCATGAATCCGGTAACAAGTTAATCAATTTTTTCTGGGAGATTAATGATGCGAATGCCCTGCCCTAGAAGATCAATATTCGTTAAACAATGGACGTTCTTTGAAACTGGCTACCAGGGTTCTCTTTTTCACCTCCCAGGTCCTTCGGCAGCGTCTCATGCTGTAAGACAAACTGCCGTCCACCATCAATATCAACGACTGTTTTTGACGAAGTTGCAGTTATGGTGTCCTGTTCTTCCACATACATGAACAAAGAACAACAATCTCAAGTTTATTGTTACTTCTAGCATCAGTGACAGTCAATCAAATTTGATAGTTTTCTTAAAATGGTGTGTCACAGCTGTAATTGGAGAAAGATATCAAGCAACAATAGCCAATACTACTTCAAGCATGAGTGATTGACAATCAGGAACACCACTTCCAAAAGAGGCCGGGTAAACAAATTTCACAGTATACACACGTAAAATGTGGACTCCTTATTCTATCTCAAAATCCAACATGATTTGGAAGAAGCACTGGTAGATCACTTCACTAGACTAATTCTCCAGTCCGAAAGATTAATCCAAAGTTAAGTCTGGACAGAGAGCACTTACTGAAATGAACAGGCTCGTTTCTCTATTGTAAATGACAGAGCTTACAATGACAGCATCTCACCATCAATGCAAATAGTCAATATCACAGCACGTGATGAGGTATTAATGGAAGATGAAAGGGTGGACATCTCC
>JZLH01S0113579.1:16207-29073 GCA_001188425.1 Eucidaris tribuloides | reverse complement strand
GAAACGCAAAGTGCATCAACGGACTAGACGATCGACATGCCTCGTAGAGAGCACACACGCAGATGATTAGAAATGATTGAGAGTGTTTCAGATAGATGGGATTGAGAAAGACCGAGGTTTATCTCGCCGGATGTTTGCGTGGAAGATAGTGATGGTGATGATGCGTTGGGTTTGTTGGTATCAGACAGGCGGAGGATGCAACTAACGCGCGAGGTATGATTGGAATGAAGGGACGAGTCAACCCCACTGTGACCCCAGGAGAGATAAACGACTGGTATCTCTTGACTCGCTGAAGACCACCACTTGGTCTTGAAAGTCAAGTCACGTCATGATTACTCTTGGGATACCAGCAGATTTTTTAAAGGAGTCTGGAGAATAGTTTATTCATATTTTGGTTAATTTTGGCTCCTCCTTCGTATTTTAACAGATATCATTCATCAAGAATGATACTGCTGCATATTTTCATGAAACCATCACCACCACTATCATCATCATCATCAATACTATTTCACTAACACTTCTTTTCAGTTCTACTGATATCATGATCGAAATCATCATCATCATTATGAAATGATTTATTTCAACATTTATAGACCTGTCCCAAAAAGGATTGATTCCTGAATGTTTGGCACAGGTTGATGGAATAAATGGCCAGAACATTCACATCCACTGGCAGAAACAGTTAGATACATGTATATAGGCCACGGACTACGCCTGCACATATTGCAGTATGGAAGCATTTAATTACATCCACAGTTAACATCTCCTCATATTTCCAAGGGCATTTGGAGTACATATCTCATTGCAACAATAACAATGAGTGTCAAGTCTAATATTCCTCCAATAGCCAGGAACAGTCCTACAACCTCCATGTGTTTCTACAACAGAGGGAGCTGTTTATATTGTGCCAGCAGTACCATCAAACTCATAACAGATCAATAAAATATGTCGTATAACATGAATCCAAAATAGACAGTGGGTGACATTTATACTGTACAGGTGGCTACGCTGTAAACAGAAGTACTGCCAGGGATGAATTTATGAAGGGGTCTGACGAACCATGTGCCTGGTGTTAACAAATATTAGACCACTAATATAGTTAAACCCATTACAGGAATACGATCATAAATGTTTTCATCGAGAGGTATATGGGAAATGTGTGTTAAAATGAAATCATCTTCCAACATATTAGGGGTAATAGCGGGATTTGACGAATTCCTCAATTTGAGTTAACATAATTATTGAATCAAGTAATGTAGGGTGTCATGTTAGGTTTTGTTGTAAAAATGTTCAACTCTAATGTTTCCCTCTCATTAAGAGTACTGTGGTGGTCTAAAAAAAGAAAAAAAATGTTATCATGTTATAGGCCATAACAGCTAGCCTATAGGTTTAATTTCTGATCATGGTCATACTTTAAATTCAATGCTTGTAGAAGCGTGTTCTTTCCTAGAGACAATTCCTTTTAGACTCAAACCTTGACGCACACGTACACTCCAGTCAGTGTTATATTATATTGGTTCAACTCCTTTGCTTTTCAACCCATGTATTGCTGCTCCTAATCTGACCATTTCCTTTGAAATAATAACTCTCTCCAGTTTTGCATATTAGCACGTTTGATAGATAATGTAACATAAACACAATGACAACAGATATTATCCAATTAGGTTAAGTAAATAGCCTGTCAAGTCATGTGTCCACTGTCTAGTGTGTGTAAATACACTATTGCAAATGCTGGCAACTGCTATCTATATACAGTGTGGAAAATACAATGAAAAAATAATGTGTATAAATCCAAAGCACTGGTACAGGTAAATCTACATGTAGAACTATCCAATTTACAATTTACAACTGACAACTCCACAGTGTAGTATTACAACCATACGGTCACATCACACATACAATTTAACTCCCTGGTAAATTGCACCTGTTATAACTGAAGTATCACAGTCATATACATTGCAACAATGCTGGTGGGTGGGCGTGGCCATTATTGATTACTTATATCACAAACATTTGGTGTTTCATTGCAGTATTATTGTTCCTATCTAATGACTCATCAGAGAAAATACTTGAAAACAGGCCAATAGAGATGATTAATGTGCTACTGTAGTTGACAATTGTAAAGAATATTTATGCTTGATGTTCACAATTTACATAAATTCCATTATAGTTTTACAAATGTACTGGTATGGAATACAGTGTGTTACACAGTGTACATGTAGGTAGACCTTGTTTTTGTATGGTGAACAAAATTGACATTGGAAGACCAAATATTCAAAATGAAATATGGAAAGCAAATATTTCCTTCATTAAGAAATTCATCCCAAAAACAAATTATATTAGTTACAAGACAAGACAATCAATCGCTTACAAATTATCTTGAAGTTCATTACATGTAGGCCTACATCACAATCCAGCTGTATAATCATTACATTATCTTTCCTAGTGCGATTAGTTGATAACAATTTTTGTAACAAAATGCTAATCTAAATTCAATTATTTGTAATATGATGACAACCACCCCTCCATTTATAATAGACTGCTCTAACCACAACAGGATTGTATGCAAGTCAATACCACAAACTCTGCATGCTGATAGAAACACTATACATTCCTGTTGACTTTCTATTCTAATATCCAAACCTTACTATTTACATTTTTTTTTTCAACAGTAACACAAAACAGTCTCATACTGTGATGGTGACAAATTCTATAAAAACCAGCAGCATAAAACCACAAACAAAAGCCCAAATCCCAGAGCAATTCACATTTCACTGGGCTTAATAGCATAAATTAGGGTTATTCAAAGGTTTAGGTACAGTATGTTTTTCCAACTCATTACACCCACGAGTCATAAATGTACTTTTCTCACACTTGAAATCTACAGCCGTTTGATGACTAATAACAGACCAGCAATCTCAATGCTGCGGGGTTAGTCTTTCCAAAGACTTTACTAGGTTACATGTACTTTACTGCAGTTTCAGAAATACAAATTTTAGGTTTAGAGATGTTTAGGCCTTTAAAGTATTATCACAAAGAGTAATGATGCCATATTTAGGATATTTTTTTCTTTTTTTTTAAACCTACATCAAGAATTGGTTGATTGTTAGTTTTCAAGATTCCCATATATTTCCCATATTTTTTTCCTCATGAATTTTAGGTTTAGAGAGTTACAATGTATGTTTTGGCTTTTAAAGTATTATCATAGAGAGTAACGATGCCTTATTCAGGGATTTTTTTTTTTATGATTAACCAACATCAAAAAATGGTTGATTGTTAATCTTCAAAGTGTATTCAGACATTTTTTTTTCATGAATACATGTCATTATGCTAGTTTTTAATTATTATTATTTCCCCACTATTAATGCACTTGCATATTTATCACTTCATATCTATGAAAAACAAATACAATGTATCATTGAAAAAGAACATAACATTAGATTTGTACTAATGATCATGCCGATTTTGGCATGTTGTCAGACACACTGTACAGTGTAGTGATATTTTGGGGTCAGTATTTAGCCAAATGGTTAAGTGGTCGACCACAACTCTAATGGATAGCCACATTATGGTGATTAATCCAAACTAATTCATGGTCTTACACAAAGTTATGTGTACTAAAGGCCACGCCAGCTTTTTGTCAGAGAACATTTAACCTTAATTAACAAGGCTTGACGACAATCAACAAGTGTTCCAATGTTGATTAATTCGACCATAACAGCCTTTTCCAGGGTCAATCAAGAGGTCATTTCTAGCAATCTCATGACAGGAAATCTGGCTTTGTGCATTATTAACAAACATCCACTATGGGAATTCTTTCGGGGATATTTTCATGGTTGCTTTGTTTTGAGGGACAGAGCCTACATGCTTACCATAAGGTTACCCCATTGTTTGTGACAATAACATGACATTTGTATGAGGAAAAAAAATACAAGTACCCGGTATAAGAAAAAAAGACATTAAGAATCTAAAAAATACACAACAAGCATTTAATGAAAACAGATACTGGTTAAAACACTATGTTACATGATAAACTTCTGCAATTTCATGGCAACAATAAGATTGAATGACCAATGATGCTCTCTAAAAGCTAACCAAACCTAGGAAGAACTTCCTGGCTATTCATAAATTGGTATCAAGCTTATACTACGATGATGCATAATTCAATTCTCATATCTGTATTCAGCGAGAGAATATGCATGGAACATACACCATTTTTTTCTTAGCCACACTTCAATACGGTTTCAACAACCTATACTTGCACAAGTACATGCAGGTCATTAACATGAAGTTAATTTAAGGAATTTGTGTATTTTTCTAAAGCCCCACCTTGCTCGCCATGTCCTGCATAATTAACTGAGATATAATTTGCAAGACGTGCACTTTTCTAAAGCCACAACTACAGTCTGGGTCGACCGATAACCATTTATTTTTAACTTCTTCCAGGAGCGTGGAAGGGGAAGTAAACCGTCAGAATTAATATACCAAAAAAATTTGTAATAAAGTTTGCGACTTCATTTTTCTATTTTTGACCAAGGAATTTTAAGCACTTGACATTTGAACGTGGCGTTAAGAATTGCTGGTAGATTATGGTTTTGTAATAGGAAGTGTCATTAATATAACTAGGCATTAACTTGCATGCCAAGATAAAGTATAATTTCCTGTTCAAAGTAATATGGCTTGGACTTCTGTTTATCGATGTGTAGAGTATCAACATTACTTCTGGTGGACAAATGTCACTAAAGTTGAGAAATAGTCCATCTAAGTAAAGATGTGTGTGAAACTTTGCCATATTCACCCTTTGTTTGGACAAGTATGTTTGAATTTGACTGAAATTGAGTATTCAAGTAATTATTACTCTAAACCAGATCACGTTACAAATTATTATCCAAAATGGAAATTAAGTTTTAAAAAAGTAAGCAAAATCAGGACTCGACACTAGCACTTGCCTAACTACATGTAACTTACTAACTAAATGAATAGATAAATAAATAAATAAATAAATAAATAAATAAATAAATAAACTCAATAAAACAAGCAATAGAAATAAATATAGGGGGATCTAAAGACTAATGCAACCCAGACTTTACAACGGTCATTGTAGGACATTGGCAAGGGTATCTCCCTCAAGGTTTTGAAATGCAAATGAACTTACATTGCTTAAAAATGAAAATAAATATTTCTAAATCCCACCGGCAAAGCAAACACACAATCCAGTTGAAGCAAGCATGGATTTGAAGGCATCAAAGTATTTGTTGCTAAGACAATTGACATAGTCCCAGTGGCCAAATACCATGATATTAGAGTCTGGTTGTTGTGGAAACTGATAAAGCATTGCCAAGAATGAACTTGACACGCAGACAAAAGCACAGTGGGCATACACTATAATGTAAATACAAGAAGTTACCCCAAGGAACTACATTATACAATTACATCACACAATTCATAAATCTGTCATGGGCGGTATCAACAAACTTTTCATTGGGCATAAGAAATAAACTTTTTTTTGGAATCTTTAATCTTTAATCTCCTCAAATCCTTTTGGCGACATTCAATAAAAACGTGAAAAGGTAATGTATCAGTGAATGATTTTCACTAAGATATTGTAAAAGTAACTTTCCCAAGTCAATGAAAACGTGAAACTGAAAAGGTAATGTATCAGTGAATGATTTCTTGCCAAGATAATGTAAAAGTAACTTTCCTAAGTTATGCCCAAGATTTAGTCTCAAAACCAGCTGTTTTCACAGTTAGAGCACCATTAAAACTGACATTCTGTAATAATACAATATTTCTCAAATTACTACTTCTTTCATACAAAGACGAGATGAGCATGTTATCCACCTGTTTGAAGTCATTTTTTTAAATATTCCATTGTGAGAAAAAAATACATTTGTTGAAAAAGAAGAAAACAGAATATGTGTCATCCCCAGCATGGTCATTTTTCAATCAAAGCAACATTTGTTCAATGCAAACAAAAACAAACAAATAATACATGTATGTGTTAGGGTCATCTCCAGGGAGATAGTTCGGGTAGGGTAGGGGTGAGGGTGGGGGAGGACAGCACTTGTCACTTGATTTGCCACATGGCCTTGATTTTAATGAGGGTCAGGACACAGTAATAGAGGCCAATTGAGGACAATAGCAGGGAAATTAGGTCAACTTTCTCCATTACTCTGTCGGAAATCCATACCATAACAAATTCAGGATCAAAATGGGAGCTGTTAGACTTTGTTGAGACTGAGGGTCCACTCTTGTTTGTTGATCTTTTGGTATGGCAGGTCAACTAGCCTTAAAGCCACTGGCTAACATTTACCACAGTGAAAAAAATGTGAGCTACATAATCGTCCACGCTTACTAATAATTTATAATGTGAAAATGTCATCATACATATCCTTTTTGTTGTATAATATCAGCAAATTATTTGAAGGTGAAGTTTGTCGAATAGCTTTCTATGGGATCAATTTTTATTAGGAGCAAAGATTAATTTAATACTGGTAAATTAATGTGTGTTTTTTTTTCAGTTTACAAACAATTCAAGACAAATCCTAGTAGCCTGAATATACAGTCCAGCCAGTATATGAACTGGTATATGTTTCCATTCAATTGATTCTTGAGACACTTTTTACTTCTCCAAAACATGTCACTGCGGCACTGTTTAAAGCTGTGTTACGCCCTATTCCATGAAGACGTAAGAGCAATGACTTTATCCATACAGTACTAACCATCTTTTGTCAGGTACATGTACGTCTAATCGTCTATCCCTCTAGAGGTGAATTACTCACAGGTGAGGAAAAAATGGAGAATGTGACTGCCAACAAAACTTCAAATAAAAAGTGGGTGGTCTACATCAATAATAGATAAGGCACCTTATGAAACCCACCCCTACATTCCCTACAAAGTATGAACAATATGGAGTGTATGGAGTTGTATTTGCTGCACCTATATAGGTCACCAACTCGCCGTCCTACATCATACAAGAAGAAAAAACATGGCATATTTACATTTCAAACATTATACATACAAAACTTGTTTTCACAGACCCTGGCCAAGTTAGGGTGCAGCATATACCATCCACATCTGCACAAAACTATTCTATAAATACATGTATGTAAAAAATAACCTGTTCCACTTTTGGTATCCCTTTATATTCTTTTTAAACCCATTTAAAGGTGATTGGATTTTGCTTTAACATGTATTTTCCATAGAATTCATGTCAGAATAGATAAATGACAAACAAAATTCAACTTAAAATTGACAATCTGCTGTGAACTCCAAGAAGCTTTTTTCGAATGTTGTTGACAAGCAGGCAACAGGAAATAGCTAACATGTACATTTCCCCCACACTGTTCAAGAAAAACAAACTGAAAGGTACTCAAAAGTTGTTCTAATTTATGCATGCTTGCTTTAGACACTCTGTGGGTATAGATGTCAAACACCTGTTAGGCACTTTTCAGTCTCATTTGAATATTGTACAGCTGTTGTTGCTATGGAAAACAGGCTGCTACTGTTTGAAAATGTCATAGGAACCACTACCACTATCCCCAGAAAATGTCAAATGACAGTGATTGGCCAAGTACTTTCAGTAGCTTATAACAAGTCTGAGTTGAACATGACAATAACATACTTTTTAGGTATAAATGTATTTAGGTTTTGTAAACAAAATTTTTAACATGCATGTAAGAACTAGATATCTTGGGCTGGGGTCTGTACAGAATGCCTGTTATACTGAAATCAAATTATCTCCAACAGGTTATTCAATTTATTTCCAATCTTATGAAGTTCAGTTCAATAAACCTATCAACTAGGTAATTAACTATTCAAAATATGCCAAACAAGGATACGGATAATCAGTAATAAAAAAAAAGAATTTCAAAGTTACAAACAACTACATGTTTTTCTGGGTCACATGACCTATGAATCTATAGATAGTCTAGACTTCCTATCTCTAGGGGTCCAATTTATGCGTAAGACTGGATAAGTCATGGACTAATATCATAACTTGTTTTCATTAATGGTATATTTACAGTTAGCACAGTTCTTAATTTCCAGTGGGTCATATACTTACTCTTCAAATTAAAACAATTGAGCATATCCTAATCCCATGAAGTTGGTACATTTATAACAAAACCAGTCTGCTAGTCATTCAACACAAATACACGTAGGGGCCTACAACCTGTGATTATGGAACCTTGCGGAACAGAAAACCTGCTCAGTTGACTAACTACTTAAAAAAGATTTGGAATAGTAGGTTACATTGTCCTGATAGTATGCAAAATCAACAAATCAAAGTGATATCTGCCTGCATTTTAGACAGCATCATTTTTGTTGTTTACATGTGACTTTTCAACTGATCAAGACCACTTAAATTTTTTTTAAACAATAACACTCCGTGCAAAATTATGATTATGCAAAGGCTTACATTATCATACATCACTCACATTCTAAAATACAGTGCACTTCATTCTTTTTGTTCAAATTTCTTGTTTTTTAAAAATATTTTTCATAAGAACTTGCAAAGACTGATGATTACAGTATCAATCATTCATTACAATGTATCATATATATTTCACAGGAAGTTACTAAATCAGATAACAAAACATGAGAATCCCCAAGTTCAGAATTTGATACAATTATTTGTCCTTTCCTTTCTAGAATATTCATTTCCCCAGAGCACCCATCCCCTCCCCTGGACCTTCATGTTTACCCCCTCCCTCCCTCACCACTCTGAGCTCAAGTATTATCAATCATTACTCAAACAACTAGCTTCTGAAAATCACAAAGCCGACCAAAGATAAGATTTCATGAAAAATTCTACTTCTTCTTAAACGATTGGCTAGGCCAAGCTCACATTATGAAATGCATACATTTCATAATATAAACTACAAGGGAAATTAGGGTGATTTTTTTCTTGACAGGGAAAATGGTATTTCATCTGTTTAAATCTTTTCAGTGAAGCTTGAAAATTGTTCAGTTCTACTTGAACAAACAATATTGAACATTCAGAATTTTCAGTCGCATGTTGCTTGCACTTTGTATTTCAGCTACAATTGATTTTGTCATGGATGCATGATCACATAGAAATACTGCTGGCCATGCATGTTGGTTGAAAAATTACTTTACCTCAAATTTTTACATGTATGTGCCATGATAGTGACACTGTTTGGTGATAATCATGCATAATAAAGAGACACTGAGCAAATCATCATTCATTGCAAAATCCACTGCAGCAAATGTACTTGAAAAAGTCCACTATTAATTTGGACAAACATGCCATGAAATCTGATTGTCACTTCTTTTTGAAATACATAGTATTCACTCCCCACTTCAGGTCTTTACATCATCAAGAATTGAAATTGTATCTTAATACCAATTTGAACAAAATCTGCTATATCCCTTTAAATCTGTGAAAAGATATGGGCCACAGACAAATAATTTCAAAAGAAAACTGTATTCTTTTAAAGGCACTGTATAATAGTGTTTCCAGTTTAAAAAATCTGAGCTGCATGATTCCCCATGCTACCAGTGTCTCTGACATGGTCTAAAAATGAAGCCCTGAAAAAATAGCAGTTTAAAACGATCATTAAGTGCTTTAAAAAAGTAAAAATCATTGAGAAACCATTCCAGCTTTCCCCCCATCATAGACCACTGTGTTGCAGAATTTCCTATCGCCTGATAGGAAATTAATGTGCCAATTTGTATCTGCACATATTGTACTAGTGACAGCACAACTGTCCAAACTTTTGTGTTTCAAGGTGTTTATTTGTCCATTCAAACACTGTCATATATGTCAGATAGCAAAGTTCAACAATTTTTTTAACTTGTCTTCCACAGTGTTATATAGTGTCTTTAATGGCACTGTCTTGATCATGATAAAGTTGATACTGTAGTAAGTGATTGATGATTATGAGGTACATTGTCAGGGGTCAAATAACCCCTGTGTAATGGTGATGACAACCTACTTTTTGACAAGTAATCCTGGGGGTAAAGGTTTGCCTATGAGGGGGCAACGTTCTCTAGCTGTTGACATCATTTATGTGTTATTGAGACATTTCTGGAACAGCTGTGCTATATAGGCCTACACAATAAGTGCTCTGCAATTCCCCCCCCCCCCCCAAAAAAAAAACTAATTACCTAAATGAATGAATGAATCAATGAATGTTGAATTATATTATATACATCAACAAATGAGGAAATAAATAAATAAATGAATAAATAAATAAATAAATAAATAAATAAATAAATAAATAAATAAATAAATAAATTTAATAAATAGGCCTAAATAAATAAATATATCAATAAATAATTGGGAACAGACATATGTCTATGTTTAACATGTATGAGGAATACTGAAAAGAAAAAGAAAGTAAATGTGTCTTTTCTAAGATTGTTTTTTTCTTTCATTGGGGGAGGGGGTGGAGGCTGGGAGCTGCGGGAGGGGGCTGGGGACTGGGGGATTGTTGGGTACCCTTTTCAGGCAAGAGTCCCTTGTACAATGGTAAGCATCCTGTAAAAAGTAAGGTTTAATTGTTTGGATGAACATCCAGCGTTTCTGGAATGTTTGCCATTTTCATCATCAATTAAAATTGAAATTTTAGAACCCCCAAACAGAATGAGGCCAGTGCAAACTTAACACATGGAACATTGAAAGTACAGTTCAGTCAACCTTTGCTAGTATAATGATCTATAACACCAACCCATGCTTGAGAACATTTTCAAGGCTGAATTTCACAAGAGAACATTGTTATATTATTGACAATAGTAATGCTCTCTGACGAATTGAATGTTTGCAAATCAGCACGAATGATTCTGAACAGACGAGATAGCTTCGCTTGGTTTCTTTCTTATTGGAGTGAATCATTTAGTAGAAGGGCCCTCCAGATTCCCCAATTATGTGCTCTTCAGTGAACAATGTTCTGAAAAGGGAAAGGACACTGCATGCTATTATGTTTAATTCTCACAAGGGGGATAAAATACCACCTGGGAATTCATTGTTACTTTATTTTAGGCTCATTGACAACATAAAAAAAAAAGTTTGATGATTGTTAAGCCCCAGTGGTAGCACCAAGTTTTCACAATAGGGGGGAAGGGGATGAGGGAGGAGATTGAGGTAGGTTTTATAGATGTATACATGTAATAATCGGAGAGGGGCAAAATGATATGAATATCTGACAAGAGAGTACCCCCTACAAATTACGTTTTGATTACTGGGGTAATTGAAAAGGGGGGGGGTAGAGGAATGAATTCCCCATATCCCCTGCACCACCCCCTTGACTCAATTATATTCCATCTGACAAATTGCAAAGATTTTCAACTCACATAAATGTTAAAAAGGATGTTTACCAATGATGATAAATGGATAAGAGATATCATTGTTAACATTTGTTAGAGGAATTATTGACTACAACAATAAAACATGACTATTATCACTCAGTAGTTGTCCTCCATGTCAATGTTCAATTTAGTACGTTCAAAGTCTGCAAGTCTGATATTTTAGGGAAGTTTCAAACACTGTAGGCCTATGCACTAGGTATACAACAGCATGAAAGCAAGCAATTCAAAACAAGAAGGGTAAACAAAGTTTATGAGTTGTTTTATGCGATGTGGTGAAATTTGTGCTTTAATACACCCACAACAAGTTCAGAATTATGAAAATAAGAATAAAGACCTGATTCTGAACTTAAATGAGCTCTAAAAACCTTAAAAGTCACGAGTTAGAGAAATCAACATTCAAACATGCTACCACACATACATGTATACACTAAATTTTACGACAAATGTACAATCCTGCTAAATACTGTACATGGATATCATTTCAGCTGCTATATACATGTATTCCTCACATGCATATCTGGATGGGTAAATAGTGCTAACACGTATTGACACAAAGTCTGACATAGATCCAACACAGAGATTGATCGTAATCATGCCATGAATATTTCCACACAGAAACAAGTCTTTAGTCCATCTATCAATACAACACACCTAAGCATATTTGCATTCATAGCCTTTATGATATAGTGCATAGAATAGTGGTATGGGGGAGTATACAAGTGAAATCCTTTCTGTTTACACGCTCTGTAGTTACTTTCGAGGCCATTTTATCACCAAAAATAGCTGGTAGAATTCATCAAATAATACACTGCTTGCACTGGGTATACAATCCCCTGCAATTGACATTGCTGGTGTCATTAATACAAATCTCTCTCTCATTTTTCTGTATTTGCCAAAATTTTACGAGCCCTGTATTTGCAAACAACTGCTGAACATGCATAAAAACCAGTCAGACCACATCCTTCTTTATAGGAGAACATTAAGAAATTATGAAGACTCAAACACTTTGGGGGAATTTACGTTGTAAAATATAGTAATTTCCATTTTCCACACACATTGTGTTTCGACATTTGAAACAGAAACCAAGAATTTTATTTCAGGAAATGAATTATTATTTATAACAAACCAAGGATGCAGCGTATTGAATTACATGCCAGCATCGCCAGATAAATGCATTGTTCATTCATAATGCATTTCTGTAACTTAATAATTGAATGGAATACAAACATACTATCGCATAGTTTATTGCTTTTGTAGATGTAACTTACACTCTGCAAAGTAATACCTACAAGACAGTAGAACTGGTCATAGTAGGGATTATCAACATTTTTTAAATGATAGTTTAAAGCAAATCATTCATTGAAATGAAAACACAATAGATTTGAAATCATTTTTTTAGTAATCATAATTTCAATCATACAGTTATAATCAGAACCTGAAAACATTACATTATGAAAAAGATTCTTGATTTCATCTGAGAGAATTAACATTCCTCAAATTAACATTGTGGGTAATACAGGTTTTTTTTAATTTTT